>CAUYRT010008826.1:0-11928 GCA_963574885.1 Lepilemur ruficaudatus | reverse complement strand
AATGACTATTTTCCTAATCTTTTAGTTACTTCTGGATCACAATCCCATTATTATAATGGGATAGTAAATAATATTATGAGTTAGACTTACTGTCCTAAATTCTTTTTAGTTTTGTTTTTTTATTTCAAAATATTAAAGGGGTATGAATGTCTTTGTTACTTTATGTAATGCTTAAGTCAGGGCTTTTAGTGTGCCCATCACCAGAATAGTGTACATTGTACCCAATAAGTAAGCTTTTTATCCCTTAACCCCTCCCATCCACCTCCCTTCTTGGTTTCCAATGTCCTTTATATCTCTTTATGCCTATGTGTGCCCATCCTTTAGCTCCCATTTAGTAAGAAAATGTGGTATTTGGTTTTCCTTTCCCAAAAAACTTCACTTAGAATAATGGTCTTTACGTGGTTTATCTTTTACTTAATCTTTACATAAACAGTATTAGGTATGTATTATTACACCACCATTTTATAGGTGAGAAAGCAAAGTACAGAAAAGCTAAGTAATTTACTGTTGGTCACACATCAACTAGAGAAGCCACGATTCAAACCCAGCAGCATAGCGTCAGAACCCCCAGTGCTACTCAGGGAGCTATGCCGCCTCCTTACAGCTGACAGCAATCTGTGAGCTGTGGACTCTCTGCAGGAGAAATGCCTGTGGAAATATAAAGGTACCATAAATACACATTCCCCGCTTAGAATGTCTAAACTCTGGGATCACACAGGTTCTCCCACTATTCTGTTTGCTGCAGTGCTTGGGCTCGTGGGGATGCAAAAGCTTTCCGAAAACTTGGTAGCCTTCTGGTCACCAAAGGAATGTGAAAGGAAGAAAGGGTTCCACCCCTTAGCCATTCACTGGGCTCTGAACCTCTCTGGGTTTGATCCTCAACAGTATCTTTTTTTCCTTTTTTCTCTTCCTTCTCTGTTTCAATTTTTCCTCCATGAGATCCCCGGCAGGCTCCACTACTTCTTCCTCTGACCTACACCTGGGCTGTGTCCTTCCTTCCCTCTCCTTTACCTGAAACCCTTTCTTCCCTCTGGAACACTCCAATGAGTGATGTCTCTAGTCAGCTGTCTTCTACCCTGTCAGAATGTTTTATAACTGATCAATATGTGCTTCTTTTCTTGTTGCTGACCTATAAACAGGAGTAAGCATTCATGGAAGAAATGAACCAAACCTGTGTGAATGAATTTGTCTTCCTGGGCCTTTCGCAGGACCCACAGACACAAGTCCTGCTCTTCTTCCTTTTCCTGATTATCTACCTGCTGACTTTGTTGGGAAACCTGCTGATCCTTGTCCTTATTCACATTGACTCCAGACTCCACACACCCATGTACTTTTTCCTTAGAAATTTGTCCTTTGCTGATCTCTGTTTTTCTACTACCACAGTCCCCCAGGTGCTAGTCGATTTCCTGGTGAGGAGGAAAACCATTTCCTTTGCTGGATGCTCAACACAGATAGTAGTTTTACTTCTGGTTGGATGTACAGAGTGTGCAATTCTGGCAGTGATGTCCTATGACCGGTATGTGGCTGTCTGCAAGCCTTTGCACTACTTCACCATCATGACACATTGGGCATGTGTCCGACTGGCCATCGGGTCCTGGGCCAGTGGAGCATTTGTGTCTCTGGTGGACACCACATTCACATTGCGTCTGCCTTACCGAGGAAACAATGTCATTAACCATTTTTTTTGTGAACCTCCTGCCCTCCTGAAGCTGGCTTCAGCGGACACGTACAGCACAGAAATGGCCATCTTTGCAATGGGTGTAGTAATCCTCCTGGCTCCTGTCTCCCTCATCCTTGTCTCCTACTGGAATATCGTCTCCACTGTGATCCAGATGCAGTCTGGGGAGGGGAGGCTCAAGGTCTTTTCCACCTGTGGTTCCCACCTCATTGTCGTCGTTCTCTTCTATGGCTCAGCAATATTTGCCTACATGAGGCCAAACTCCAAGATAATGAAAGAAAAGGATAAAACGATCTCTGTGTTCTACTCAGCAGTGACACCCATGCTGAACCCCATCATTTATAGCCTGAGGAACAAGGATGTCAAAGGGGCTCTCAAGAGAGTAACTTCAAAATAGTCTTTTTGGAAGTGGTGATCTCTGATCATGATGACCATTTCAGGGAAGTAGGGAGAAGAGATTTTCTTATAAATTTTTCTCCATTGCCATCTCATTCCCCTACTTTTTCTTCTCTTTTCTTATATCTTTTCTCAGATCAGGTCAACAAATTTCCTATTCAAAGCAAGGCACCCTGGTAAACACAAGAAAGAAAGTAAATTAAATGAAAGAAAAGGAAACAGAAAGGAAGGAATGAAAAGAGAAGAGGAGAGGGAGCAAGGAAAGAAGGAAAGGAAGAAGGAAGGAAGGAGGGAAGGAAGGAAGGAAGGAAGGAAGGAAGGAAGGAAGGAAGGAAGGAAGGAAGGAAGGAAGGAAGGAAGGAATATATGAGAGCAAACAGTCAATTATTTCCTAGCCCATACAAGCTAATAAGGAAATTAAAACCAGTAAGCATGTAGCTATCTGTCAAAAAACAAAGAACCAGTAAATGACAAAAATAACTATCACAAATATGAGAATATATTTTTGGCAAATGGAGTCATTTCCATTATTCTTGCATGAATTTATCAAACATCTTTTAAACTCATATATCTTAGGTGCAATTATGGAGCTGGGTATATACATATAAAAAATAAAATCTTCATGATATCATATTTCTAACATGGCCTTCAATTCTAAATTTAACAATTCCTGAAATTGAAAAGAGAGCACACATAGGGAATAACTAAATGGTAGAATTTTTCTAAGGGTATCTGTAAAGTTAGGAAAACAGTGAAATACAAGGTTGAAATGTAAGACAAAGGGCCCAGATTGAGAAATGCCATGATTGCAATACTAAAGAATTTGCCCACCATGTAATTCTAAAAAATACGAAGATTGGAGGATTTATCAGTCAATGATGGAAAATGATGATAAAGGTAAGAAAAAGATGTCTGAGACACTGTTTTAGGCCTTAGTAAGGCATTTGAACTTCATAATGTAGGCCATAGTTTTACATAACGTGACCTAAAATGGTTCCTGGGTTGCTTGTTAAAAGTAATGTTTCTCAGTACAAGGTGGGGTTTGGCAGTTGACCTCAGGAATTTCCATTTGTAACAAACCCTAAGTGATTCTTAACACACTTAAAAAAATTTATGTGCTTTTTAGGTAATGGGATTGCTTTTGACATAAATGAGGTGTGTAATTATTTGCTTAAGTTTGACTCTTCCATTAGATTGTAAACTGCATGGCAGTAAAGAATGTGACTGTTTTGTTGGTCTCTGTAATACCACTGCAGTAAACTGCCCAGCACTGTTGTTGCTCAAAAAACAAGCTTTTGAAGTAATGAATAAAGCTGGAGTTTAGAAAGAGATGTGGACTAGGGAAATAAATTTAGATGTTAACACAAATAAATGCAAGTGGAATTTGACACACCTAGGGATGTATGATAAATTTTAAGCAGAAAACCAAGTATATGAGTGGTCCCATTAAAATGCAGGTGCCTGGCCCTACAGCAGACTGTAAGAGTGATGAACATGGTCTCTCTCTCTCTCTATCTCTCTGTGTATATTTATATATATATATATATACACACACACACACATATATATACACAATATATACACAATATATGTGTGTGCGTGTATATATATATATATACAGCATATATATTTATATATATGTAATGTAACTCTGTAATGAAACCCTGGTTGAGACTTGATGTTACAGAAAGATAGTAAAAAATAACCCAGGACAGAACCCTGGAGTTGCCAACATTTCACGGTGGATGACAAGTAGCCAATCAAGGATGGAGCAGCAAGAGTCAGAGACCCAGAAGAAAAACTCAAATAAAGATGTGCCAGAAGCAACGAAAGGAGAGGCCTTTTAGAAAAGATTTCTAAATGTCTCAGAGTTTTATATATCGAGAAAAGGCTACCAAATTTGACCATTATGTCATTATTGACCTTGGAAAAAACTACTGTAACAGAATAATGGAATCACAAAGTTTTAGACTTCAGAAAGGATACAGAATGCATTTCTGAAAAGGTGACTTTGAAGTTGAGAACTCGATGATGAAAGATTTAACCAGGTAAAAGTGTGGTGTAGGGGTGAGAGGTAAAGAATAAATTTTTATACACAGTTTTATTGAGTATTCATACCTTTCTACTTTTCAGCTTGTCAAAACCCATTTTTTAAAATGCCATGAGAATTTTGATGGTTGTTACATTGAATTTATGAGTTATTTATCAACAATATTAATAGCAAAAATAGGAAATCTTTTTACCTAGGAACATGGCATATTCTTCTATTTCTTCAATGAAGACACACACACACTGTCATATAATTTTTATTGTTATTGAAGAGATTATGTTAAAAGTATTCCTAGATTTTATAGAGAAGAAATGGTGGCACACACATAGCATAGTTCATGCTCTCAAGGAGCTTTCATTTTGGAGAGTGGAGTCAGAGTAAACTAAGGTATAAAAAAGAAAATTTCAGATACTAGGAAATGCAATGAAGACAGTAAAACAAAGCATGTGCTAAAGACTTTTGGTTCAAGTACATGTTACTTAGATTGGGAACTTCTTTGAGAATTTAACACTTAGGGTGAGAACTAAATGCTGAGAAGTATTAAGAGTAAGCCAAGTTTTGACTTGGCTAGGAGAGAGCACAGGCTAGGAGAACAGCTACTAATTGGCCATACAGCAAGGACAATTTTGGACTTTGTGATGGACAGCAAAGAGGTCAGTGGGGTGAGGTCAGAGAGAGTGTAAAGGAGCACAGTTTCAGGTGTGAGCTGAAAGGCAAGCAGAAACAAGATTATGTGCATCTGTGTGGAAAAGTGACAAGATCTGATTTATATGTATGAAGGCCACTCTGTGTACTAAGGAGAAAACAGATTACAGCGGGACAAGAGTGGGAAGGGAAAGACCTATTAGGAAGATATTGTGGAGCAACAGGAAGCAGGTTATGGTGACTCACACTTGGGATACCTTGTAGGAGACGCCAAGAGAAGTACACATATGTGTGATCTACTTGTGGAGGTAGGAAGGCAGAGAAAACAATGTTTATAGTTAACTTTTTAGTTTGATCTGTTGTGTGGGTGGTGATGCTATTGATTTAGATGGAACAAAATGAGGGAAGAATAGGTTATCGGGGGGGGTGAATCAAAATTATGTTTTGGATTAAGTTTGAAATTCCTGTTAGACATGGGAAGTAGCCAATTAGATATATGATTGTGGATTGCGCAAGTACGCAGGTATTTTGGACTCAAAAGCATGTAGGTGATACTTAAACCTGTCTAACTAGCTATTACTCAGGAAGAGATTCTTGAGTAAGAAGAAAGGAAGGTTCAGGTTAGTACCACGAGGGACTTTCAAATTCAGAAAGAGAACGTGATTCAATGAGGTGAAAATAGCTAGGGAAGAAAGGGGCAAACCTGGAGTGTGTGTGGTGTCTGGAAGCCAAGAGAACAAAAAATTTTCAAGAGGAAGGGTATGGTCAATTGTATCAATGTTGCTGAAAGGTTGAAGGACGAAGATATAGAAATGTCCATTTTATTTAGCACATCCGTGGTGACTTTGACAAAGAACAGGTCCAGAAAAAGAGACGAGTTCGATCGAAAGTGGGCTAAGAGGTGAATAGACCAGCAGAAGAGAAAGTGGACATAGACACTCTTTTGTAACTTTTTCTACGAAAAGAAGCTGAAAAAATGTGACAATAACCAAAGCGGACTGGAGTCATGGAAAGGGTTCTTTATAATGGGCAATACAAGAATGTATTTTTATTCTCATATTTGTGATCCAGAAGAGGGGCAGGAAATGATTTCAGGTGAAAGGGATTCTACAGGAGCAAAATTTTGAGAGGTCAGTGAGACTGGGACCCAAAGGGCTAGTGGAGGTCAGCCTCTGATAGGCAGTGGTAAGGAGGGAAAACCAGAAGTGTGTGTGCAGATGCAGGTGCTTAGGGGGGTTACAGAGGAAAAGGATGAGGGGTTTTGAGGCTGACTGCTTCTGTTCTAGCGAAGTGTGCGGCAAGGCATCAGCTAAGACTGAAGGTGTAAAACAGTCATTTTAATCCAAGGACTGAGACGAGATTTGGGAAGTGTAGTCATATACTGTGCTCTAAAAGGCTAGCATCAGAAAAATGCCCAAATTACAAATTAATTTACAAGTTGAATATATTCACAGTTGAATTATCAGCGGGCTTTTAAGATGGGAATGATAGAACCGAATGTCTTCAGAAAGAGTAAAGAGGAGAAAGACGTTAGAACTGAAGAGATAGCCAAATGTAGCTTATTAGAACATTATGTGTGATGAAAGAAGTAGAACAAATTAATGGAAAAGGGAAGGATTAACTCCAGTGAGAATGGCTTTTATCAAAAAGTCCCAAAACAACAAATGTTGGTGTGGATGCAGAGAGGTAGTAACACTCATACACTGCTGGTGGGACTGCAAACTAGTACAACCTCGATGGAAAATAGTATGGAGATACCTCAAAGAACTCAAAGTAGAACTACCTTTTGATTCAGCAATCCCACTACTGGATATTTACCCAAAGGAAAAAATACATTGTCTATAATAAAGACATCTGCACTCGAATGTTCACAGCAGCACCATTCATAATTGCAAAGACTTAGAAACAACCCAAGTGCCCATCTATACATGACTGGATTAATAAAATGTGGTATATGTATACCACGGAGTACTACTCAGCCACAAAAAAACAATGGTGATCCAGGACCTCTTATATTATCCTGTATGGAGCTGGAGTCCATTCTTTGAAGTGAAATATCACGAAAATGGAAAAACAAGCACTGTGTGTATTCACCATTAAATTGGTACTAGTTGATCAACACTTATGTGCACATATGGAAGTAATCAGGTGTTGGGCAGAGGGGAGGAGAGAAGGAGGGATGGGTAAATTCACACCTGACAGGCGCAGTGCATGTTGTCTGGGGTTTGGATATGCTTGTAGCTCTTAGTCAGGTGGTGCAAAGGCAATATATGTAAACAAAGCATTTGTACCCTCATTATATTCTGAAATAAAAAAAGTTAAAAAAGAATGTTGACTGTCCCAGAGTAATTGGTATTAAAATACATAAATTTTATTCTTCTTAATAAATAAGAGTTTTATGGAAAAAAATAAAATGTTACTAGAAAAGTGTTAATTTTGGAAAAAGTTTAAAAACCTCACTATTTTCCACACAACATAAATTAGAAATTTATTAGAGAACATAAAAGACCCCTGTAATATTCTGAAATTAAAAAAAAAGAAAAAAGTAAGTTGTAAAGGATATGTAAATTGTGATGCCACTTATAAAAACTTTCAACACATACGAAGCAATACATTTTATTTATAAATATAATTATATGTAATAAGATAATAAAAATATGCACAGGAAGGATATCCACTAACATTATCTTGGGGCTAGGAGGGCTTTGACTACATATGTACTGTTTTATTTCTTCATAAAAATATTGGAGTCAAATTTTTTAAAAAATTAACATATAAGTATCTCATATTTTTTTCATTTTTCTGTATGTTAAAATATCAAGAAAAAAGATAAGTAGTTATGCAGGATGCATAAATTCTGGCATTCTAATGTACAGTGTGGAGAATATGGTTAATTGTACACCTTAAGTATATACAATTTTTATTGTCAATGCACATCAGTAAAGCTGGGAAGAAAGACAAATGAAGAAAATGGAAGAAAAAAGATATCTTTCACTACATGAATATTTTTAACATTTCTCTGTCTAAAAATCCCTGCCATGGATATATTAGAAGTCAAATAACAAATCGAAAAGAAGTTATTATTACAAATATAACATACAAAGTATTTTTGTCCTTAATCTGTAAAGAACTTCAACAAATCAATAAGAAAAATGTGAATGAATTACTTAAGCAAATCAAAATAATAGAGAAATATTATACGTTATCAATTAGTAAAGACTATATGTAAAACTTAACCTGGAAAAAGATGTGGTGGGTTAAGCACACTTATACTGTTAGTAAGAATACAAAATGTTTGAAATTTTTAAAAAATCAATTTGTCTTTTTATATCAAGAATATTAAATACATTGTAACCTTGGTTTCAGTAATTTCATTCATAAGAATTTTTCTAAGAAAAAAAATAGTCACACACCCAAGAGATTGGCATTACTGATTTAACACAATTTAACACAACGCAAAAACACATACACATACCAACACAACAGTGTTAAATGTATAACAATGATAAAATAGCTAATAATATTACAAAACATTCATATGACGTATATTATGCCCCCACTTAGTATTTTCAAGGCCACTAATTCTTTAAGAGTTAAAATTTATTACATCCTCATTATATACCAGATGCTGCTCTACATGTCTTATATTTGTATTTGCTAATTTATTCAATCTTCACAATACCATAAAGTAGGTCTTATTTTTAATATCCATTAACACTTTGCAGACCTGCAGATTTAAGTACAAACAGGTTAGGTAACATGCTCGAAGTTATACAAATAAGTGGGGTGTATTGAATTCTAACCTCTGTTCTCTGATAACTGACCCCAGACTCATCGCAGTGCTCAATATTGCCACTATGTAATACAGTAGGAAAACATCATTATTTGCTAATAGGTGAAAAAAACTCTGTTCTACATGCACAGATCAACTCAGTAAAATGCATGTCTGTATTCAAATGAAAGGAAATTCATTTAAATATGTGTAAGAATGATCTCTGGATAAGGAGATTTTAGGTGGCTTTGGTTTATTTCTAGTATTCTGAATTTCATTAATTTTGAATGGGAATTTCTCTCAGGGTTATATATGAAGCCCTATTGCTATATTATTAAAAAAAAAAAAAAGAAAGAGTTAGCCAATTCTTACAAACAGCGCTATCCCCCAATATAATGTCAATCAACCGTATTTCATATTATTTTTAAGTTTCAAAATGCAACTCAAGCATTTGTTCACATCTTTTATTCTAAATATTTTCAGACTTAAACTGATAGTATACTGTAATTAAGCTAGTAGGAAAATATATTATGTTGTCCTCTCCTTCTTCAGAACAAACACACAGACACGCTGACTCACATATACACATTCACCAACGATATGAACCCTTTGCAGTTGCTGGGATGTTTCAAGAAAGCCTTGGATAATGGAAAACCACTGTTCTGTTTTGCTTGTTTGTTATTAGCAAGAAATTAACATAGCTATTTATCATGGATCTTGCTTATCGAATGCCTTCACCTTCAATTTTATTCATTTCATTAATAATTGAACTTTAGGCACTATAAAATACTTGCTTGTCAAAAACCAACAAACAAAAATAAAACAAGTGAGCAAAGATACCTGTTAGAGTCTCCATACTGCTGATGTTTTGGAGGAGGAAAAAGAGTGAGTCTAATGCAAATACATACAAATTACTACTAGTTGGGGGATTAGACAAGACACTATAAGATCTTTTAATAAGGTCAATTGGTCTAAAATTTGTGCAAAACTCAAGACATCTCCCCCTTTGACGTTTGGGTCTTCTCAGGCCACCCACTTGAAAGTTTCATTTCTCTGTCTCTTATGTTGATCCAATATCAGCTTTCAAGGTCGGGGTCATGTCTCTAGTTTCTGATAATCTCTAGACCCATTTAACTAAGCAGCTACTTGGGATATTAGAGAGTAAATTTTAAGTAGAGTGAAGAGTAATTTTAAATAGTATAAATCATACCCTATAAATTACTTCCTGAAGAGAAAATTTAAGGAGCATTTGACAAGGCCAGTTATACTCCTTCACTTTTCAATTAAGAGATGTACTCTGCATCATATTTGTTTTACCCTATGTATTTGATTCATAGCAGAAATCTTCTGACTTTGAGGAGAATGAATTTGGGAAACCTTGAGCCCTCCCTAGAGGGTGGATCGTGTTGGTGATATGTGGTTTCCCAGGACCTTTCTCAAGGCCCCCATGACCTCCTTATTCCTCAGGCTGTAGATGAGAGGATTCAGGGCTGGAGTGACAATTGTGTAGAAAACAGAGATGATGTTGTCTTGTTTGGGGCTGTGGAAGGAACTGGGCAGGACATACATGAATGTGGCAGCTCCATAGAACATCCCCACCACAGTTAGGTGGGAAGAGCAGGTGATAAGGGCCTTCTTCCTCCCCTCATTTGAGGGCATATGGAGCACAGTGAACATGATTAGCATGTAGGAGGCCAGTATAGCAGCAAGAGGGGGAATCAGGAAAGTCACACCCATCACGTATACCATGAGCTCATATCTAGAGGTATCAGCACAGGCCAACCTCAACAAAGGTGGGATCTCACAGAGCAGGTGCCTGATCTTCTGGGCTTTGCAGAAGGGATATTGCATGGTGTACATGGTATGTCCTAGAGCACTCAGGGATGCCAGGATCCAGGATGTGGCCACCATGAGCCAGCAGACCCTTGGCCTCATGAGGACCATGTAGTTTAGAGGATGACAAATGGCCACATACCTGTCATAGGCCATGAAGGCCAGTAGGAGGTCCTCTGCACCACCCAGTGTCAGTGCCAGGAACATCTGAAGGGCACAGCCTCCAAAGGTGATGACGTTTTCTCTGTGAAGAAAATCGATGAGAGCCTTGGGAGTGACAACGGATGTGAACAGGAGGTCCATGAGAGACAGCTGCCCAAGCAGGAGGTACATGGGCACGTGGAGCCGGGCATCCATTGTGATGACCAGGAGCAGCAGGCCATTGCTGATCAGGGCCAACATGTACAGGACTGCAAGCATAGCACAGAGCAGTTCGGGAGACCCACTGTCATTCAGAATCCCCACCAAGATGAAGCCACTTCCCAAGGTGGAGTTCCAGAGCTCCATTCTGTGTGGTTTCTTTAGTTGTCTAGAACCAAATGGATTCTTAGTGAATTTTTGCTAAGATGAGCCCTAGTTCTGTAATATCAGAAGCCCCTTAGAATACCCAACAACATGAACCCAATGAGGTGACACCTTTTCCATGGGTGTGGAAGAGACTTTGCCTCTTGATTTCTGAATTTATGACTCTTTACATTGTATCTTGATTAAAAATGCATCTAAATAGAGAACAGACATTGCAGTAATAGCTAAACATTAAAAATCACTACATGAAACTATTATTCAAGACACTAAACCTGAACAGGTATCTTTCCAGAGAAATTAAATCATCTCTTTCTTAGGATTAAAGAAATATTCTTCCAACATGCTCTTGATTATCCTTGTACTCTGTGTTAATATAATGTTTGAGTAATGACCTAAATATCCAGTTAGTTTTCTGCATAAACCTGCTTCCTGTGCCATGGAGCCCAAAGCACTAAGCAGTCTGTCAGGGACAGTAGTTTAAATTCTTAGGATTTGCTTTGGACTCTATTTTTCCTACTCAACATGCCTAGATGCTACACATTTCCCTGAAAGAGAAACAAAGTCCTTACCTCAGGTGGTGAGAAGCCTAGCTGCCCAACACCCAGACTTCCCCGGGGGTTGTTTCAAGGTCCAGGGTTTTCCAGTAGAAGTGGAGACAGAGGGCGTGGCTTTGTTCAGCAGTATTTAGTTGGTTTAATTTTTGCTAAAATGTCTGAGGAGTCCAAACAAGATCAGTTGACAGGACCCCTCTGTTTCTTCCACTTATCTGCCAGTCTTCTCTGGAGATGGCAGTGAATACAGACAGACAGCTAATACAGGACCTGAGTGGCTTCCTATGGAGAGAGAAGATGACTTCCCTGCAGATTCCCAAGGAGGCAGCTCTTCTCGCCCTGGAGCAGTTGTCAGACTGAGTTCTTGGGTCCAGATACTCAGAATCTCCTCTGTTGCCACTAGGATCTGGGAGCAAAGATGAAAGCTGCAGAATTCTGGGGGAAGGTAGATATTAAAGAGCTGCCCAAAGGAAACCCA
>CAUYRT010008825.1:0-15716 GCA_963574885.1 Lepilemur ruficaudatus | reverse complement strand
GGCTGCCTCTACCGGATTGTTCACAAAAAAAAAAAAAAAAAAAAAAAAAAAAAAAAAAAAAGAATTTGCCTGGAAGTCCTTTTCTTTGCAGATGTAAGTCACAAAGTTTAAGATGGAAAGGGGTGTGGAGGGGTAATGCTGTCTTTCTGACGTCCCCCAGTCAAAATTGTGCTTAAGCTAAACCCAAGACTGATAAAATAAAGCTCTCTAAAATAAAGCTACCCACTCCATTTGTTGCATACTTCACATTTTCAATAGTGGGATCTCTCTGAATATAATTCTGAGAATGATGTAACTCCTGGGTTTTAAAAACTTTTTTGAAAGCTCTGAAGGTTAAATTTCAAATTCTTTAGCACATCATTCAAGGCCCGTTATAGGGATCAATCCAAAATGCCTTTTCAACATCACATTTCATTTTTCATTTCCTCCTAATCTATTTTTAGGATCCACTGAATTGCTGCTCTGTTACTTGGACATGTCCTAGATGTCTGTGAGTCTGTTTCTTTGCTCACACTGCTTTTCAGCCTTGGTTTTCCTATCTCCTCATTTCGGGTATCAGCTGAAATAAGCAAATCAGGATTTTCCCAAATCCCTGAGGCAGAATTATTCTATTTTCTCTGTTCCTCATAGCCCTTTGTTTCTACTGCTGTTGCTAACTTGCAATGTGTTCTCACAGTGGTATTCTCACATTTCCCCAATTTTAGATTATAAGCTTTTTCACAATGGAGAGCTCACATTCCTCATTGTTCCCCTGGGGCCTACGAAAGTCCGTAATATAGCTAGTCATTGAATAAATGTCTTAAAAATTGTTAAATATTGATTTGGTAGGATAAAGGGCTATGAATTTTTTTTTTTTTTTTTTTTTGAGACAGAGTCTCACTCTGTTGCCTGGGCTAGAGTGCTGGGGTGTCAGCCTAGCTCACAACAGCTTCCAACTCCTGGGCTCAGGTAATCCTCCTGCCTCAGCCTCCCGACTAGCTGGGACTACAGGCATGTGCCACCATGCCTGGCTTATTTTTTCTATATATTTTTAGTTGGCCAATTAATTTCTTCTATTTTTAGTAGAGACGGGGTCTCGCTCTTGCTCAGGCTGGTTTCGAACTCCTGACTTGGAGCGATCCGCTCGCCTTGGCCTCCCAGAATGCTAAGATTACAGGCGTGAGCCACAGCGCCCAGCCTAAAGGACTATGAATTTAACGGTGCTCTATTGAGTGAATCTTTGTGACACCCTTTGCATCTTTATCTGGTACATAATGGAGATAGAAAAATATTAACATAATCTCTTGCAGAGATGATCGGCACAGATTTGCCAAAATCATGGGTTTAAGAGGATAAAAAAAACCCCATTTAATTCCATCCCGTGTTCATACCACACTTCTGATTGGGCCTTGTGAAGTGTAAGGCCCTAGTTCTAAATTTAGGTTTAAAGATGTTCAAAAAATATTCATTTTTTAAAAAACTAACTAGTTTCTAAACAATCTTCAATTCCTAGAAGTTCATTTTTAATGTGTAAATAATAATCTCACTTGCTACTATTAACACTTTCATTACTTAGAATCTAATTTTAAAAATCTTTCTTATTACTAAATATATATAAACTACTAAACATTTTGTTTTATGAAATATAAATTTCTCTAAGTCATTTCTAATGTATCTAAATTTCTAAAACATTAAATAATTCTTTTCATTTCTATCCTCTGTCTTAATTTTACATATGATTTGACATGTAAACCCTAATATTTGCTGATATATGCTAACCAGATAATCATTACATCCATGACAGAAAAATTTTTCCTTTATTCTTACCTGCAAGTTCTTATACAATGTGTATTATTTAGGAATTGTGTTCAGTGTATACCCACAGTAGCCTATAGAAATTAGTGCTTTATTTTTCCCCCCCAAAAATATGAAGTCTTGATATTGGTAGTCCAGGCCTGCTAAAATGGCTTTATAATGTCATCAGAGATCTTGGATTCTTGTTATCATTCTAGGATTCATGTATTCAAAAATACCTGCTAGAGTTCCAACTTTTATATCTACATTTTGAAAAGGCAAAGGCCAAAGAGCATAAAAGTGCACATAGCAGTGAAGGAAGGAGAAATTAGATACCGGGGAGACAGCTGGCAGATCCAGCCACATACATCAAAAACTCACATTTTACTAACTTTTTGAAAATTTCATCTTATTACTTACTTATGCCCCAATTTTGTTTATACTAGTTTCTAGCTCTTTTAATGTTGAAGTTTGGTCTGATTTATAGCTGTGTAATGGGTTCTCACCTAGGTACTTTGTTATTTTTGTTCCCTCAGAGTCTTTAGACTAGTGTTCTTTTTCTGGGGGAGAGTGGATTATAACATGATACATATTTTTGGTAGAAGATTTGGAAAATTATGAAAAGTACAAAAAAGAAAATCAAAATTACATTTTTACATCATTTAGACATAACAACTGTTAACATTTGCTGTATAGTCTTCCAATCTTTCTGAATTTATATACATATATATGTACATATGTAAATATATGTACATATATATGTATATTTATAATTATTTATACAATTGCTTCTTTATTCTCCATATTATTTCAGATTATTTATATGGTTTTGAAAATATATGTTGAAATTTGAGGTATATAAATAAATACTATTTGAGACATGATTGTTGTGACTGCATGGTGTTATTTTACATGGACACATCAAAATTTACTTAGTTGATCCTTAATTTAAGATATCTAGTTGCTTTTAGGGATTACAATTACAAGTATTATAAATGACACAGATGAAGTTCTTTGAACTTGAATTTCAAAGACCTGGTGAACATTTGCAACAATCAGTTTGCCAATTTCTTAAACATTCATTGAAAAAAAAAAAGAAATAAAATAAAGGAAACAAGGAATTGACAGAGGACCTACTTGAGTTAAGAAATAGGTCTCTGACCTCTCCCCATATGGATGAATAAAGAAAAGGGATGGATGATGTAGTCTTCAGTTAAGGATGCAACAATATGGCATTTAACCATGGCATAGTGCCTAGATATGGAATTATGCACTGATATAAATTGGCTGATGGGCTTTAGAGGGATTATGTTTAAATATTGCTTATCTGCAACTCAGGAGATCCTGATTTGTCATGCCTATGATTGAAATATTATAGGATCATTATGAAGTCATATTTACAACAGAAAGTGGGCAAGGGAGTTAGGATTCTTGAAGGTAAAATTAAAAGGGGTGAGGGAGACATGAGGATGGAGAGGGAGGGAGAACACACTAGTGATGACTTTAGAAATTATAGATCAGCTTGATTTGAAATCTAGGAAAATAGAGGAATAAAACAGAGACAATTGATTTTCACATACCTCAAAGAGAAGGAAAAATGGGTTAACAACCAACATGACAGAGAAGTAAATCATTCCACATTAATGTAATTTTATTCTTTGATAAAATGACAGGATTAAAATATGAGGGGAAGCAAAATAGCTCATATATCTTTACTTCAGTAAGGCTTAGTTTTTCTTATACAACATATTCATCAATGAGTAAAGAAAATGTAGTCTTGTTTAAAGGGAGACATAGCTTGTTATTTGTCATTGAATCAGTGACCTGCTAGGGAAAATCAAGTCGACACCAGAAGTGCTTATTGGGTACTTATACTGAATGATATTTGTATTAATCTCTAGATTTTACGAATACAAATTATAGAATCTATAGATTAGGCAAATTACTAAATCTGTGGACGTTTTCCGGAATCTAAAGTGAATATGGAAAGAAAAAAGGTGGTCTGAAATACGCTGAAGATTGATGAAAAACATTGATTACAATGACACTTTTAAAAAAAACAGTGATATCTAGTGTTTGTGAGGCATTCTGAAATATTGTTGCTATAAATTAGAAATGAGACCACTTATAGTTGTTTGTATTATTCTGGGTGATATGTACTGTTTCCTACCTTTAGTTGCATCCCTTATCATGTAATAATCTTTTTGTATGATTTGAGTTAAAAGATTACAATACATCATCATCTATTTGTGAGTATTTTTCTTCCTTAGGTCCTATAAAATACTTGATTCTTGCGTTGTAAGAAAATAAGGAATTGTGTTAATTACCCCCAAATTGAATAATTATTTTACTAAAGCTGCTTTGTTTTCATGTCTTTTCATGCAATTTTTGATTTCAGTGTTAACTTTTGATGTAATCTTTTTGAGGATGTTTTAAAAGGTAATTAAACTTGTGTAAAAATACCAATAATGCATACAACTCAAATGAAGGCATAACAATGTGAAGAACTAGGGCCAAATTTAGGCAGAAGCAGGCAGCAAACACTGTATTGTGACTGCCACTGGCTGCAATGATTGTAAAATATAACCTGACTTTGGGGATCTTCAAACAGGAAAATTGTGTGCATCAGTGTGAATAAAATATGGTTTAACAAGTTTTAATAGTATCATGAAATTAGATCCAGCAATTCCACTTCTGAGAATTTTATCCTAAGGAAACAATCATGCTATGAAGATATATACACAAGGACTTGTGCAATGTTTTGTTTTTGTAACAAATATTTGATGATAACTTATATGAAAATAAATGATGACATGTAATAGCAATGGAATATTAACCAGTGAAGTGATCTTGTGGTATAATAATAAAAAATGGTGATATTGCCATACAAAAAATTCACAATTAAGTAAAAAGAGCATCTAATTATAAAATAGTTTCTATGATATAATTCTTTAAATAATAATATGGAAGTAAAGACAGGACAGTTATACATGAAAATATGTCATTTCAAGAACTAAGGGTGATTTTATACTTTTATGTTTCTTTTTTTTCCTGAATTTAAAAATAAAACTTGGAACTTTTGATTTAGAAAGGTAATTATATAAGGAAAGAACACTTATACTGATAATCTTTAAAGATGGTTTATTTGGTAATTTTTTTTCTTTAATTGCTGACTAGTACCATTTATTCTGTGAATATAAGTCCATTGTTTAAATTTACATTGCTTAATTTGCTGACTATAATATAATATTGTGTGGTTTATTTAAAAACCCAAAACTAGATTCTACATTTGTTTTCATTCTCCTGTATTTTATAAATTTAACATATATTATATAAATATGTAAGTTGTGACTATGTATCTTTAATTTAATTTAAATACGTAAATATTTAATATAAAAGATATAAATTATATATAAATATGTAATATATATAAAATACATAATCCTGTATTTTATATATGTCATGCTGGATTTCTTGTTATCCTACTTATCAAAAAACACTGGACAATGATTCCTATTTATTTTTTAACTTCTTAATTTTTTTCTGATTAAAAATACTTTATTGATATATGTTTGACTATTATTCTGTGATCCCAAAATATCTAAATGGAAGTAAAACATTTATTTATTTTTATTTAATTCTACCTTTTTTCTGTAATTTTTAATTTTGATGTAGTTCAAACATACAGAAAATTTTCAAGAATTAATGCATAAGAACTGTGAATACCCGCTGTCCAGATTCATTAACTGTTTACATTTTGCCTTTTTTGCTTTCTTATTTTTGTGTGCTCATTCTTTCTTTCTCTACGTGGGCACACACAGACACGTATATTTTCCTGAATCATTTGATAATAAGTTGTAGACATCATTCTCCTTTAACTGAAGTATTTTAGTGTGTATTTGCTAAGAATAGGACATTGTTCTGTATAATCAGAGCACACTTATAAAACTTAAGAAATTCAATATTAACACAATACTATGTGTAGTGTGTACATATCTGGGATCACAGGTATGTTGTGTGTTTTAAACTTTTATGGTTGTCTTGTGTTTTAAACTTCCTTTTACTTAGAACATTTTCTCAGTCTTTAATTATTTTGACATTTGAAGAATTTAGGACAGATATTTTGTACAGTGTCTTCAGTTTGGCTTTACCCGATGTTTCCTAATGATTAATTCAGGTTATGCCTTTTTGGCAGGCATAGCGCAATAGTGATATGTCCTTCTCAAGTACATCATACTTGGAGGCATGTCATGAGTATTTGTCCTATTATTGATGATGTTGTCTTTGATCAATTAGTTAAGGTGATTTCTGCCAAGTTTCTCTGCTGCTAGTTACTATTTTCCCCATTGTAATTAAGTAATTTGTGGGAAGATAACTTTCAGACTTTGGAAATATCTTGTTTGTCATCACACTTTTTCCAACTAGTGCTGATCTGTTGGTGTTTTCTTGCCTGAATCAGTTAAAACTATAATGTTTGCTTAATGATGATTTTCCAACTCCATCAATCTATCTAATTTTTTATGTGAAATTCTACTCAAAAGAAGAGTCTTCTTTAATTTTATATTTTATCCATTCATTTATATTATATATTTAATAATTAATTTTAATCCTTTATAATAATTATTTGTTTTTATTTCCTAATTATCCAAGATTTGACCAGTGAGAACCTCTAGAGGCTGGGGCCTGTGTCCTATTGACATATCCCCATAATTTTTAAATGCCTTATTTGTTCCTCTCACGGAAAACATTGTTGCCTCAAATTCCTTATATTTTAAGTGTCCTTTTTGCATATGTATTCTAATAGGTCAGGATAGGTTTCCAGTATTTTAAGAGTTTGAATGGACTTTTTCTGAGTGATTTTTTGTATCACTCTTAGAACCTTTATTTTCATTTAATATTTTTCTCACAGTTTTTTCTGGACCCCCTAGATCTCTGTAATCTATACAGTGAGAGCTTGAAAAGTAGCTGTGTTAGAAATTGGTGTTTAATTTTCTGTTTATGAGTAATTTGACATTTTTATCATTCTCCAACTTCCAGTTATGCTGAAGGTCTAGGATTTTTATGTTTTTCTTTGTTTTTGCTGGCTGTATATTTTTTGCAGGACATATGAAGAGAGTCGGATTTAGGTGGTTTCTATTATCAGAGATACTCAGAATTCCAGGTCCATATTTTTTAAACATTCTGCAAAAATGTGTTGATATTTTAAGACATTTGCAATATGCCATTATTTAACCAAAATTTTAGGTTGTATAGCTTCACCTTTAGTGGTCAGTGTTCTCTTAATTCAGTTTATATAATTAAATCGAAGGTTTTTTCTTCTTATAATTATTTTGTTACATGACACACCTATTAATTCAGGAACTATCCCTCTGAAAGACATGTCTATGTGAAATGTAAAATCATTATTTGAGATCATTGATTCTCTTGATGTGTACCAATCGTGTTTGTAATTTTCTCCCTTAGTTTAAAAGTAATCAAACATATTTTTAAATAAATGGAAATTCAAACCTACAAGAGTTTTAAAAAAAATAATCAATAGCACCTGATTATTGGAATCCAGTGAAATATAGAATTATAAATAGTTGGTTCAACTGAAGAAATAAGCTTTTTGAACATAATGAAGGAAAATCTTTCCTTCAACGAAGAGGTATGATGGCAGTGGGTAGGAAAGGAGGGCTTGGATCAGGTGCAAGACACTCTGGTGCTTGAAACTGGCAGATTAGAAGACAGTTTACAAAAGTAGGGACTAGGTGAGTACAGAAAGCACAAGCCATCTAAGAGGGACAAACCTTTCTCTGTTCCATATGGGAACTCTGAGCCTAGCATTCCAAAATCTTTGCTCTTTCAAAAAAGCTATAAATGAGGATTTTTTATGAAAAATCTTCTGCTTTCAAATGTTGTTTAATATTTTTAAAACCATGATATGGGACAACCATAACATGTCGGTAAGCTAGATTTGTTTTTTTTACACCAGTTTGCAAGTGTTGTTCTTGATCCAGTGTAGAGACTAGCAGGTGTTACAGTAAGAGGAAACCTGGGTCAGAAAAGCTGTGTCAAATTGGGCAAGTCACATAATTAGTGTTAAACTCACTTCTCTTGTCTATGAGGAAGAATATGCTTAAGTGTGAAGAAATACACAAACTGGCTAATTGTTATAACTTTATAATTCCATTAAAATTATATATGAAGATGAATTTGTGTCTTCTGTTAATTAGCAAACTATAAGTTTGCTAATTCTAGTTTCCCTTTGTTTGAGATGCTCGGTGTTGAACATTGGTAAAATCGTGTTTGCATGGTCCAGGCAGAGGCCAGTGCCATCCGGGTGCCTTTTACACACTACTCACAATGCTTGTTCTGAATTTTGAACTGTTGATTTGGTTACACAAAAGCACAACTCCTGTGTTAATAAACTTGTATTTCTGCTTAGTACTGTAAAGACCCAAATCTCTTTGGGCAGAAATTCTATTGGCCACTGAGAACTAATATTTCTTTAAAGATTCTTGCGGCTTAGGGAGATTTTTATTTGTTTGGTCCATAGTGTGTCTGATCTGTCTGAAACAACACACTGTACTTTCAAAGGTTATGTATAATTTCCATCAGGTTGTGTTTTATTTTGTTGCTTTTGGACAGTCTTTTATAAAATAGTACAGTCAGTAGCATAAAATCCATTTAAGTGGACATATTTAGAGCTTCAAAAATTAATGTGCTCTTCCAATACCCCTCTTCTAAAGCACATTAATTAATAAAGCCTGAATAAGTCACTTTCTTCTTGTGATCATATTGGTTCTCTGGAAAACAGAGATTGGATTTGTTTGTGTATTTTTCTGAAGTGTGCAAGTCGCATGCCTGCGTTTTTTTCTCAGGGCGTGCTTTTCAATTAGAATTGAAATGCAATTACAAAGAGAATTGGTGCAATTCTCTGGATAAATCAAGCAAACTTCTTTTCTAACTCAGTGATCCTCATATATCAGACAAAAGTACATTTTAAAAATAATTATTTGAATAATCACCTCAAATCTCCACCTAAATTTACTTACAAACAGCTCATATTTTTGAATCCCTTTTATGCAGTTCTGCCAATATTCTGCGGGCACTGCATTTCTGTATATAATTCTGAAGCCAGTGTGCAGACATTTCTTACCTCTTGCTTCCAAGTGTCTTCCTTGACTGATGTTTAGAATGTTTGCATGTAGTTGGGAATATTTCCATTCATCAGCCCATTATATTTTGCTACATGTATAATCTGTATTTTGCAAAACCTATTTTAGCATATTAAAGTGTATAATGGTTAAATGTGTGTTGATCTGGATTAGTTTTTCTGTGACCTTGGCAAATTTCTTACTCTTTTGGATATTTTTTCTTCTTCCACAGATGCATTTTGTGAGAGCATTTCGAGAATGAATGTTTGCACATCATTTTGAAATTGCCAAGTACCACATACAGTAATATATATTTTTATTTTTCCACTCAATTGCAGTCATGCTCAATGAATTTGGCAGACGGTCATGAAATAACACATTTCTATTTACAGTTTTTGATAGTGTGAATATTGAAGAAAAATGGATACAAAAGTTTAAGAAAATTGATGAGCTATTTGCTAGTCTGAAGTTGTATAATTTCACTATTTCTAATGACTGGTTTTACTATTGTTCTATATTACCCACACATAACATTTCTCACTATTCTTTGAGATTTTTTCACCACTTAGTCATAAATTGAAAAGAATAAAGGAAATATTAGTGATATTAGCCTATGTTGCTATGGAAAATTTAAAAAGGAGTATTGAATTAATGTGTGTTAAGATTTGCTGTGTGTCAAGAAATTTATATAAGCATTGCCTTTAATACTTCCCCAAATAGCTTAAGATCATTATTTTTATTACTACTTTATAAATGAGAAAGTTGAGAGCCAAAAAGTTTTAATAGCTTGCTCAGTATCTCTTCAAAGTGATGAATCTAGGCTTCGAATGTAAGATGTTTCATAAAATATTGCCTCCACCAGTAATGTAGAATAAGTTAAATTACTTCAATTTAAGAGCCTAAAAGTTTAAGAGTTCAAATACATTCTGGTTATTTCTTTTGGATTTTGGTTCTGCTTAAGCATTATCTTGCAATATTGCACATTTTTTTTTTTTTTAGTATTCTCTATCATGTCATTGCTTCCATTTCAAATGATACTTTCCAATTCCTGACTTGGACTGCTTTGAACTATGAGGAAATAATTAGAACTGCAGATTCCTGAAAGAAAGTTTATGGATTCACTTAAATTATTCTTTGATAAATAGTATTTGGAATTAGTGTTTCAGAGTTTTCCAAAAGTCTTCTTTAATCCATTAAACAACACAATTAAATGTTGTCATATTATGTTAGAGTTGGAAGGGACCATAGGCTCATAGAGTCCTAGGGTTCATATGCTCAACTGTCTTGTTTAATGAAATGGGAAGATCTGGAGCACAGTTCAAAACTAGAATGCAGAAGGAATGGTGGCAGCATTGATGTTTGTACATTGTTTCTCAATGAAACCCCTTCAGTAAAAATGTGGCATAGTGTAGTGGTTGGTGAATCCAGACTCAGGATTCAGAACACCCAGCTTTAAATTCTATATTTATCACTTACTAGTTGTGTGACTTTGAACAAATTATTTGTTGTCTGTTTAAAATGAACGTAAGATTAGGAATTACCTCATTTGTGGTGAGTTGAGAATCACATGTAAAGTATAACACAGTTCCAGCTACATAGTTAATGCTCAATAAGTGTTAGTGGTTATTAAATTGCAATTGATTTGGATATTTGATCAAGTATCCAATTGATACTTTGATATTTCAATTCCAGTATGTTTGTTTATCAAGGATTATAACCTTATAATCATACCATATAAAGTACATATACATATAAAGTAGTCAGTGAATACTGTTGATTGAAGTGCTCAAAAAGAAATTAAAACTTCAGCTTTCTTTATAAACAGAGAGCAAGATGATTTTAGTAGGTGCATTTGCTTCTTTTTGAGCTTTTAGTGAAAAAACAACCATTTAGTCAATCAGCATATATACAGTATATAAAGTCAGCATGCATGTATATCTTACTGTGTGTTGATTACAGACCTAGGCTGAAAGTGTGTGTGAGCTTTATGGAGAGAAGATGGGGCAATTGTGAAGTGCTTGTGGAGTCTGAGATACTTATCTTGAAGGAGACAGGGCAAGCTTATAAAAACAAAAAACAAAATAAAGAAAATAGTTAAATGGTTTTCAGATAATTTGGAGGAACACGCTTATCCAATGCTTTGTTAAGCAAGTCATGGAAACTGAAGAATTGGGGGTAAGAAAATGTTTACTAAGTATCAACTTTATCCCATGCACTTTACATCCAACATTGCAGCTAATCTAAGCAATACTATTATGAGGCACATATGTTGTATCCTCATTTTTCATATTAGGAAAATGTACTACAGGAAATTTAAATTTATCATTCATGGGAATGAAGCTGGAAGCCTACCTATCTAATTCGAAAGCTTCTTTATCTTCTTAACCTGGGTGTTAAGCACTGAGATTCTGTGGCTGATCTAACTTTTTTATTTGCATAAGAACACTAGTCCCAAACCTCAGATCAGACATAAAAAGGCTTTAATAAATGAATATTTTATGATTGAATTTCAAATAAAAGAAATAACAAATGCTTTATATTGTCAATGGGACCACCCAGCAATCAAAAATGAATTGCCTTGAAAAAATGCTGTTTGATTACAGAAAATTTAAAAAGTGAAAAAGTTCCTTTCTTAATGGTGGAGACCATATATTATGCTCTGTTATGCTTTTCAGAATTTGAAATGACTGGCCATACTTTTATCTTGCAGTCCTTCAGCCACTTCTTGCAGTGCAGAGAAGTTTAGAATGAAGAGTTCTGCTTCACTTACCATTATCCTTCCTCTTTATTGTCTTCAGGTGTGTGGCATTTGTAGCACCATCCTTTACAACTTACTGGCCACATTGATGCTTTCCCTTTTGGAATCCTTGATGACCTTCATCTTCTACTTCAGCCATCCGCTGGTCCCAATACCTTCAATTCACTTCTTGAAACAATTCATCAGCAACATTTTATCTGTGAGATATATTTAGATTTACTAATATTTAAAAGATTACTGCTCTAAAAATGAATAAGTCGTCTTTATTGCGCCTGCATTACTCTTAGTTTTGATAATGAAGGACTTACCAAATACTTCTACTCTTAATTTCCAGATTTGGTCTCTGGAAGACAAAGCTAGTGAATTTGTTTAATGATTTTATTTCATTTAGTTGAATTAATATTTATTGCATAGCCCTAATTGTGAGAGGCACTGAGCTAGTAAATACTAGAGCAAGTGGGAAGGAAGGACAAAACGTACTCTCAAGGAAACTCTGTTTTCAATTTGAGGAAATAAGATGTGTCCTGGTGTAAATAAAGCTGAGAGTATGGGAAGTCACATCATGAGAATAGCATAAACTAATCAAATTTAAAAAGCCATTTCAAATAATTTGAGAAATAATAAAAGGTATAAATGTATGGAAAATAAAGCATTAGAGACCTTAGAAAGGAGATACAAGTCCAAATTGCATTGACCCAAGATTTTATCATGGAGATTGCATTTGGGCTATATCTTACTGCAAGTGGAAAATGTTAACAGAGTATTTAAAGTTTAGAAGTGAAGAGCTGTACTTCACAATCAGTGAATGGCAAAATAATGAATTTGGCAACAGAATAAGTTTCTTATGTTAGCCTAAAGACAGATAACAATGGAAAATAAGGCTGATGCCAGGTTGTGGGAAATACTGATAACCATTCAAGAAATTTGAATTTAATTGGTAGGCAATTAAAAATGGCCAGGGAGAGAGAGAAAATTTCCTGAGGGCTAATCTTGTGAACACAAAGTTTCACTTTTGAATATTAGTCTGGTGATGTCTTCAGAATTGATTGCAGTTGGAAAAGACTTGTAGCAAGAAGATCAATTTTAGGCAATTGTAGCAGCCTGAGAAGGAAGGGATGAGTGCAAGACCTGAGGTCATAGCAGTGGGAATGGAGAGGCAGAAATAAGAGCATGTGAGATTTATTTGGAAGGAAATAGATTCAGGGAGTAATAACAATAATAATTAATACTTGTGTAGGATTTACTAAGAACCTGGCTTGTATTTGATGCCAATGACTAATGTCATTCCCATTTTGCCCGAGAGGAAACTGATGCCAACATTAGTTAGGCAAATTGTCCCAGGTCTCCTAAGTGAAAAATAGCAGGGTTATCTGATCCCATGAGTCAAGCTCCAGAGTCTCTTCAGTGACCAATGTATCTTGTCATTCCTCTAAAAAGTAACTGAGGTTTCCAGGTTGACTGAACCAGCAGATGACGTTGCCAATAATCAGAGAAACAGATTTTTTTTTTTTTTTTCAGAGTTTACTCCTTCTTTAGATAAGTCTTTGGGTAAGGAGAAAATGCTTCTGACCTTTTAGGGAGAAAAATCCCTTATGGCTAGTGATGAATCTCTTGTATACAGCCACTTGTATGCTGGGTGACAGGAACAGGAAGTGTAATTTATGATATTTCTCAATTATAAATTAGAATAGTAAATATGTCATCTTGATGTGATTCATCTTCCTTTCATAGCAGAGTTTAAAACTGAAATAAGGACAGAGTGGTAAATTAAAGATTTAACTTATTGGGTCCATGGAAGACCAATATTTTAGACTTAGTTTACCGATCATAGATCATACTAAACAATAATTTCTACAAGAGGAAAACATGACACAGCATATGGAATATCTCTCTTTTTTCTATACTGGAGAAGCAGGATAATGTACTGCTCTTAAGACAATGGGGTCCAGAACCATTCTGATGCTTTGGGTTAGATTCCAAAATGAGGCCTCTTTAGCTGTGCGACTTTGTATCAATTATTTAAGCTCTCTGTGGCTCAGTCTCTTCACCTTTGAAACATGATATTAATAGTAATAGTATTAATTCAGTATTCTGAATATTGTAAAGGTCAAATAGATAAAACACTTAAAATGGCTCTTGAGACAATAAATTTCAATAAATGTTTGTTCTGTTCATTAAATTTTATCTCATGTAACAGTTATTAATGTATCAATTTTAATTACAGAATTATTGCCATTTTAAGCTTTTCATGAATTTTTAAGCATTAAGGCAAAAAACAATTTTTAGAAATAAATACCCATGCTTCACTGATGTTTTTGTGTGGTTCACTCATTTTCATTGCTATATGGTATTCCATTGTATAAAAATACTATAGTGTAGTTATTCATTGCATTGTTGATAGACATCTGTACTGTTTTTAGGTTTGAGCCATTATGAAAAATGTTGCCATGAACATTCTTTTAAATATTTCTTGCTGCATATGCACATGCATTTCTGTTGGACATATACTTATCAATGGGATTTCTGGGTTATATTCCATGCAAATCTTCAATTTTAGTAGATACTACCAGTTTTCCAATGTAGTTATACTAATTACACTCCAGTCTGTAGTGTGTAAGATTTCCATTGTTTCTTCTTCACCAAAGCTTAGTATAATCAGTCCTTTCAATTTTAGCCATTCTGGTCAAAGTTTGGTTTACGTTTCCTTTTTCAACAATATGGTTGGTTATGTTATGTAATTTAATTGCCATATGGATATTATTGTCTGTAAATTGCCTGTTCAAATGTCTTTCCTATTTTTCTATTGCATTGTTTTTTTAAAATTGTTAATATTCAGAAGTTAGTTATTTTTGGATTAAGAGCTTCTTGTCAGTTAAACATGCTACAAATATCTTCTCCCTTTCTATGATTTGCTTTTGCAATTTCCTAATTTTTTTTGATGTTTCTAATTTTAATTTTAATCATTCTTTTGCCTCTTAAAGTTTATTTCCAATGGCAATTGATATAGTGAATGATCTAGGGTAGAGGTCAATTTCTATTTTTCTTCCAAATAGATATCCAGTTGTTCTGGAATTATACTGAAAGTTATCTCCTTTGTCCACTATTCTTCAACACCCTATTTACCTTAAATCAAATTTTCATACATGTCTTGGTCTTTTGGGGGCCAACTCTTTTATTAGTCTCCTCTTACTACGTGTAACACGATTTTAACTATGGTTACTTTTTTAATTATTCTTGATCTCTGTTAAAACAAATTCTTCCACTATGATTGTATTCAAGCACATCTTGACTGCTTTATTTCATGTGAGTTTTAGAACTACTTTATTAAGGTTAAAAAAAAAAAGATGAGATTTTAGTTGGAATTGCATTCAATGTATTGTTAAGTAAATTTTTAAAGAACTGGCATAATTTATAATATTAACTCTTTTAATCTATGAACATAGTAAATCTAGCTCTTATCCACAGGAGGTGCATTCCAAGACCCCCAGTGGATGTCTGAAACCATGGATAGTACCAAGCACTATACATACTATGTTTTTTTTCTTATACATATATACCTATGATAAAGTTTAATTTATAAATAAGTTATAGAAAGAGATTAACAACTAATAATAGCACAATTATAACAATATCCTGTAGCAAAAGTTATGTTGTCTCTTTTTTTCTCAAAATTTTCTTGTGCTGTATTTACTCTTCTTGTAATGATTTGAGATGATACAATACCTATGTGATGAGATGAAGTCAGGTGAATGACTGTGGCCACAACTTTTGCGGTTTCAGGTGCAACAGCAAAACTAGCATGAATCTCTTTTTCCTTCTTTATAATTTCACAGATTTGTTCTTACGGCATATCATAGCAACCTCGGCATATGACTCCTTCCTTCCTTCCTTCCTTCCTTCCTTCCTTCCTTCCTTCCTTCCTTCCGTCCCTCCCTCCCTCCCTCCCTCCCTCCCTCCCTCTTTCTTTCTTTCTTTCTTTCTTTCTTTCTTTCTTTCTTTCTTTCTTTCTTTTTTTTTTTTTGACTGAGTCTCACTGTGTTGCCCAG
>CAUYRT010008823.1:0-49156 GCA_963574885.1 Lepilemur ruficaudatus | reverse complement strand
ATTTTTTTTTCTTTCTTTTTTATTGGGGGAAAACTACAAAGCATTTACAGTATAATGTTTACAGTCACAATTTATAGTGAGCTGATTTCCCAAAATATATTACCACTCAAGTTGACTTATCTTGTTACATTTAAAAATCTACTCTGTCAAAGCAGTCCATAGAGTACATACATAGGGCTCCAACTGTATCTACGTACAACCAACACTCCATTTTAAGTGTACAATTAAATGATTTTCAGTGATTAAGATTGTAATTTAGGGGAAGATGTTGCTAGAGGAGAAGGGCTTTAGCTGTCGGGAGGCAACAAAGCAAGGGCTTTGGACCTTTTCATTCTATGACATTCAAGGATTGTTTTGCCTTTTTTTTTGTTTGTTTGTTTTTGCCTTTTTTTAATGTTGAAGATCTCAGTGTACTAAAAGTGACTTAATTGAATTAAGATACTTTTCTGGACTGGACAAAAAAACAAAACAAAACGGTACCGGCTGTTCTGTACCAGTTTAACTTTTTCTCCTTTACACATTTTGTAGCAAGAAAACCTTTTCCAATTCAACACATGACAGATGAGACTGTGTCAAAGGGGCCACTACTGACTGTGCTGGTATTTGGAGGTTCAAGTTAATAGCCTTGGTTAGCCCTGGTCGTCAGGAATATATTATCGCAAGTGTAATGAGACACAGTCAGCTCTTGAGACTGTAATCGTCCCTTAGATCTCGAGAGCAAAGCTCGCTGCCTGACGAGAAGCCGAGGATCTGGTCCACATTATGTAATGAGAGCAGTATCGAGTCCTGTGAGCTGAAGCGAGAGCCTCCAATCAGCAAGTGACCTTGGCCACCGGCCTGTCGTCCCCGATGCCCGTTAATTGTCCAGATTTCTGTTTCTGAGGGCTCTAATTTTCACTCTAGGATGACTTCAGAAAGGTCTCTGCCCACGGTGGTTAGTGCCAGACAGTCGGGCACCAGGGGCTCCCTGCTTGCAGTTAGCAAGATGAGTTACGTGCTCCTCTGAAGCAACAGGGCCAGGAGTTTGCTTTCAGGAACGAGCAGGTAGTGTGTGTCTTGCGAGTTCCTATTGCCTGACCCCAGATCTCCCTCTGTGGAGCTGGTTACTCACACAACCTGCAGTCCTGCTTCGGGTCGGCCTCTGATGTTCCCGTGTTGAGCCGGGGAGCCCTGCTATGGTATTATGTCTGTCAGTCCATTCTCCTTTTCCTCTTGAGCATATGATAACTGTGCTCTACAGAGTTGCTGCAAGCACAGAATTAGCAAATACTGAGCCATTGCTCCTAGGCGACATACAGGCCGAGGTTCCTGTGAACCTCTGGTTGCAACGTTTTTGTCCATGGATCAATAAATAACCTTGTTTTATGTGTGTTTTTGTTAAAGGCATCTCATTTAACATGTGCCGTTGGTTCATTAACATTGAACTTATGGTCAATAGCACTGTAACTGATGCCTGAAGAAAGCACATCTAACACATGTGTCTTCTCCATAAGGCACTTCACAGCCTTCTTGCACTGAGGAACACAGGGCCACGTGGCACTTGTTTACAGTATGAGAGTTGAAACAAGAAGGCAGAGGACTGCCTTGTCAGACCTTACCTGGAAATGGATGGGTCGGGAGACTCATTTTCCACTGGTCTGCACATGTCTGGCCGTGAATGACTGGAATGTCTTGGTTTTGAGGTTTCAAATACTGTTTAGCTAGTAGGTGAATTTCCAAAAAAGAAATCTGTGGGTAATGAGGATCAACTGTATTTTAAGCAGATACTTAGATTTAGGATAATGAGGCAGGATTTTCGGTCTGTATCAGCAAGTACCCTTGTGATTGCAGCACGGGGGTGGAAGATCATGGAGGGGTGGCCCTGAGTCATTGGACGGACATTCTCCTCTGCAGCAGCTCTTTGGACTGTCTTTTTTCCCTGAGTAATGAATCAGACCCTTTGGGAGCCTTAACATGAGCTTTCCTGCCTGTTCTTCCAATGGCATTATTGTCCCTGGACTTCAGTGCTTCTCCATCGACCTGGAAGAGAGCAGTGATTTCGGAGCTTTCGTGGTAAATGGCACTTTCGATAACAAGCGGGGTGAGGAAGCAAGGATCGCTCTTGTTTTGCTTTCACACTGCATCTCCATTTTTCTTTTAAAATTTTGTTTGGAGAGAGTGTGGCTAGAAGCTACAAGAAAGTTTTGTTTGGTCTGGGTTAAAGAATGCAGCCCTCTTTGTGGGGGTTCACCATGACTTTTATCTTAACGTTGCCTTGAGACTTCTTTCCAAAACACACTGCCAGCCTCCGTGCCCGGGTGGGGGCAGTGACAGGGTTGGGATACTCTGGATGTGCTGCATTTTGCTCGGGAGAGTGAGTGTTGTCAAGTGTCGGGGAATGCTGGCTGTCACTCCGCAGCAGTCCTCCCCCAGCGGCTGACTGCCGTTGACAAGGCACAGACAGCTTTGGAAGCCTGTGCACACCTAGCTCCGGGAAGCAAGCGGCTCCGTGACAGCCAGGTGTCTGTCAAAGCAAATTGGGATGGAGCCGGAGGGGGCTCCCTCTGGTGATTGCAGCCAGAATGAAGACGTCTTCTGAGCAGTGACAGTTTCCGGAGTGAGTGTCCTTGGGGAACAAAGCTCGTGTCATTGTCCCTTCCCTGCTTTTCCTGTCTTTAAAGGTCCATCATAGCATTAGGTGATACAGTAGGGCCAATCCCGAGCTGTGGGGCGGACAAATGGAAGAAATCTGGAGGCAAAGGTGAAGGAAGGCGTGAAGGGAGGAGTCTGTTTATCATGTGACACCAGATGGATTAGGGGTGGAGCTAAGAGCATTTAATTACTCAGATTTCTTTCAGGATTATTTTTTACTTCCTCTTCTACTGGTTGGTGCAGGCAAAACCCTTGTCTTACTTGCTGTTTGCACCTTGCTGGGCGGACCCGCCTTGCCTGCTGAGGGGCGTTGCTGTCCGGCGTCCCTGGCCCAGCGAGCGAGGAAAGACGGTGGGGAAGCTGGTGTTGCCCCCAGGTCACAGCAGCAGGAAATCGGGAAACCAGCCCTTTTCTCACCCTCCTTGTTCTTGTTTCAGGGAAGCTCGGATCAATTTGCATCTTTTTAGCTCCTGGTAAAGGAACCCTGTGTACTCCAGAATGTGGAAATTGGAGAGACCTAATTTGAAGGGGTAGAGGGTAGTTTTTCTCTGTCAAGAATGGCAATAAGCACCATATTGCTTCAAACTGTGGTTTGGTGGTTTACCTTAGGAGTCTCTGAGATAAGTAGCTGTCACCAAAATTTCATGCCACTCTTCTGACTATAGCTCTTTTACAACACTTAGAAATGGGGCGTGACTTGTGAAAGTGTCAGTAAATAATGAATCGCATGCCCCATATTCCAGTGCTTTCCGAAGCAAGTGAAGAAACAAACAGCAACCAGGGCAAGACGTTTTGTCCCAAGTCTTACCACCTGCTCCCACAGTGCTATCAGCTTGAATGAGGGCTTGTGTTTATTGTTTAATTTTCCCAGCGTTTGCAGAGACTGCCACAGTGATAGGACAGTTCATGGTGAGACAGTTTCTCTGATGGCGTATGTGAGGAGAGAGAGACAGATTTTATAATAGCGCTCTGCTGAGTTGCTAGGTGTCTGCTGAGTTGCTAGGTGTTGCTGGTCTGAGAGAGGGTACAGGCGAGATACCTAATATGACATGAGCATCTTAGTTTGAACGCTTGGGTTTGTACAGTTTGGAAAAAAAAAATTCCCAAAGCAAAGACAGGTCTTTGAACTGCTGTGTTTTGACTTTATTTCTGCATCATTGTTTTGTCGTCTCCAGAGGTACACAAAGCTTTCCTTAAAGCCCTGGATTCGATGACGAGGCGTAGCGCTCTCCCGGAGTGCCCGCACTGCTGTAGACCTGAAATGCAGTTGATGAGAATTTTAAGTGTGAACGAACCAAGTAAAACACGTAATAAAGTTGAGATTAAAATGCACATTTTGAAGTCAAGTGCAAACTGCCACCAAGAACATATTGATTTTCTGGTGCTGAATTAACTAAAATGCTTTCAGGTTTTTTTCAGTGTGGTAGATCACATCATAATTTCAGTTTTATCTGGGCCAGAGCACATTCATGCTTTCTAAAGCTGTGTGGAAAATAGAAAACTGGACAGTGAGAAGGGAGATCCCTCAAACCTTTCTTTTTTTTGTGGCTCACTGGGGAGACAGGACAGAGGGGTGGGTGGGGAGGGGTGTGGGTGGGACAGGCAGCCAGCCAAGGGCCAAAGGCTCTTGGGGGTCACTGGGAGTGTGAAGGTGTCTGAAGCCTGAGATTATAGAGGGCGAGCGGAAGCCCAGGAAGCAAAATCAGAGACTGTTTTAACAGTCGATGACTGCAGAATTTCTAAATAGGAAAACACTCCAGTTGAACCGAAACATTATTAATTCAAACACTGAATTAATTTTTACTTTGCAACTGGCCTGAAGTCTATGAAAAGGGGTTTAGTTAGGAAATTAACAGTATAAGCATGAGATTTACAAAGATAATCCTTATCTTGCTAAGGGAAAAGTGTTCTCCTTACTGGTCCCTGTTGGACACTGGGTTGGCCTTATTCTCCCTACTTGACACCATTTGTGAACCAACCTTCTTCCCTGCAGATGTCTCTGGTTAAAAAAGTAGTTCTCAAGGGGCTTGGAGGCATCTTCTCCAAGGGCATGTGTAGAAGGGTCCAGGTATAGGTGAGTCAGGTTAATGGATGAGAAAGGGGCAGACAGACAGCAGTACATTTGTGCGGAGGGGGTCTGTGCACAGCTGGCATATCATGAGTGTGACGAGGATGACCAGCCAAGGCATGTGACGCAAGGGGCCTGCACCTATATGAATAGCACCGACAGCTTCTCCTGAGACTTGAATACCTGCTAAGGATGGGTGACAAGAGGATTTTATTTTGAGCAAAGATGGGGTTAAGGTAAGCCTAGAGCCCCTGGGCCAGGAAGCTGCAATTTTCTCTTACCTGTAAGAAAGTGGCGTGTGCGTGCTGCCATCCACCAGCTCTTTTCTGGGCACCTGCTGTGTGGGTGATGTCTTCTAGACCTGGGATTGGGCAATCTCTAGGTTCCACCCAGGTTAATTTTCCCTGTATGTCTCAGTGATTTTGATTGATGTCAGAAAGTCAGAGTTGGGATTAGGGGATATGATGTCAAATTGGAATCATGGCTCCAGAGGCTAACTTTAGGGATGTAGCCCTGGTCTGTTAAAACGTACACACACCCTGAGATAAAGGTGGGAAAGTTTCATCACACTGTCGTTCTTGGATATGCTTGTTTACTTAGGCCTGGCCTCCGGGGTTCGGAGTTGACAAGGACAGGTGCCTGCCCTTGCTGGGAGTCAGACATAGAGCTTTGGATTTCGATTCGTAAGTAAACTTCACAGCTACCTCAAGGAGGGGCATTACTGTCTCAGTGGTTTATCAAATTAAAATCAAAAAGCAAACCAACAGCCGTGGTCAGTTTAACACTGTTCTTTCTATAAAGGGAGGGGGGAGGTGTTGTCTTGACAGCTCATGAAGAGGAATCACAAACCCACCCCCGCTGCTGGGTCGGGATGAGGGGTGGGCTAGCTCTCTCTGGGGGTTTCCCCTGTGTCAGGCACCGCCCTAAGCACTTTCAGTGGAAAACAGTGAAGCACTGCTTTGTAAAACATGGTCTGCGTTTCCGGCTGGTCTTGTTTTCTTCCCGTTTAGTTCCATGGTGTGGACTTTTATTGAACGTGGCCGTTAGGGATACACTTTTGTGGCTCCTTTATTAATTAGTGGACTCAGAAATCTCCTAAGATTATTCCTGGTTGCTCTTCCAAGTTTGATAGTTTAAGTTTGCGTCGTCGCTCAACAAGGTTGGGGAGAGGGACGAAGGTGAGGGCGATGCCATTAATTCCGGCTCCTGGGCCCAATTTTTAAGGGTTGTGTTGGGAAGAAAGTGGAAGAAGCATCTTGACTCCCACAGAGAAGCTTTCCTTTCCCCAGCAGGTTCACGCCGGGACGTGCCCGGCCTTCTGGTTCCGTTTGGGGTGTCTGAGTGGACTGGATCAGATCGTCTCCTTGTTGGAGCCTGCCGAGTGGGCAGGGCGGCATCGTGACTACTCAGAGGCAGCTGACATGCGCGATTTTACATATTAGTGGAGCTGTGCCGTGCCTTCATTTGGGAAGAAGACTCAGTACAGTTTGTGCTGAAATGGATGACATGACTCATTGCCAAGTGTAAAAAAAAAGTGTTTTTATTCCCCGACATGTGTAAACACTCTAAACACAGCAATGTTTATAGGAAGGTAAGACACCATCTGGTTTCTTGCATAGTAGCTTATTTCTTATTCTTATCAGTAATTTATATTGAAAGGATGACAAATAGAACAGAATTAGAGTTTCTGGTTATGCAACAGCCCCAAGGATTCATATAGCGTTAGGTCCTCTATCAAACGCGAAGCAAATGTTTAGGTGGAGTGACTCACGCCTGAGCACGTTGGCTCCACGCAGCGACGTGAAAATGAGATGCTTTTTTCTTCTGCAGGCCTTGGTGTCCACCTTGGATGACACGGGATCCCACAGGTCATCGGAATGATTTCAGAAGGATTGAAAAGTCTTATTTTTTTAGTGCCTTTAGAGAGATGAATGTTTTGAAATGACTTTGGAGCACTTTCTAGGGTCAAGCCAGCATACAACACCATAGTTTGTCTGTTAAGGCAAAACATAATTTGCCTGGCCCAGATCATTGTGTACTATGTAAAAACAGTGACATCAGGGTTTAGGCATATAAAATATAATAAATAAAATCACAGATAGCCCAGAACTGACACTATGCATGTTGGATTGGCTTGCACGGGGTTGTACTGACCTTCTTCCCTTTACTGAGTTGAAGGAGAACATCTTTTCATTTCTCTTCACTGGATTTGTATCTAGAAACTTCTACAAAAACCTGCTAACTGTTCTATTTTTAGACAAATATATATTTTGTTTCTGAATGATTTAACCAATTGCTATTTTGCTATTAATTCATTGTGAACAATGTTTTTATTTTGCTATTTTGCTATTAATTCATTGTGAACAGTCAGGCTTTTTAGGGATAAATTAAGCCCCCCTCCTCCTTCATACTCTTGTAGCAGACCTGTCTGCCTCTGCTTGGCTCTGTTCTGAGGATGTGTTGCTGCCAGTTATGGCTTAATCTGGAGCAGCCTTTTCCCTCTTGTTATATAATGACCAGAGGGTTGATATAAAAACCCAGGTCCTTCCTTTCTGCTTTAACAGAGATAATTACATAACAATAGTAGTTAAATAATTTTTTTAGAGTTAAATCTTGACCTTAGAATTAAATTTTAAAGTTAAATCTGGAGTTAAACTTTGAATCTCCTTTGTGAGGGCAAACTACAGCTTACAGGGTGAGGTTCCTTGCAAGTGTTATTCTGAGTAAGTAGGAATTGAGAGACCGCATTTTCCAAAGGGCCTCAGACACCCTTCTCTCTCTGGGCACCAAGATTGTAGTCTACAAAGGATGGATCAATTTAGCTGTCAAAATGAAAGCTCAGAGGCCAATTGTCCATGCAAATTAACCACTTGTGCAAGCACTTTGAAATTGCCTGCATGAAAAGCAAGCTTGCCATTTGAAAATTTGGCTCACCATGGCCAAAATAAGAAAGTATTCATGCGTCTGAGACCTTGGCGTCCTTGGAGAGCCAGTTTTAGGAATTGCTCATTTTGAGCAGTCGCTTGGTTTTTGGCAACCTGTTCGCTTTAATGAAGAAGTCGTTTTTACCCGTGTGTTTCTTCCCTGAGCCTCCCAGGCCTCCTTGCAGCTCAGAACACGTCATCGTCTCCTGTGGGAGTAATGGGTTGGGAAGTGTTTTATTCCAGCCGCGTTTCGGTTACTGAGGCAATATATTGGTTTCGGGGTCAGCAGTTCCTACCAGCTTTAAATATCCACTGAAGGATAATTTGCATGAAGACTAAATGAAAAACAATTGGATTTCTTTCTTCCCAATGTTGTTAGGATTAGTTAACGCTTTGAGAAATGCAATTCCCAGTTACTGTGTTCCTTTTTCGTTAGGTCTTAGCTATATTTAATGTTTCTAGGCTGTAATGTTTTACTGTGCATGGGTAATAGCTGATGGAGAGAGGGGTCTGAGACCCGATTTGGGAATGGGGGCTCCAAGTGGGAAGCTCATTTCTCTTCCATGTGCATCTTACTCCGTGGATACAACTTTTAGACATGCCTGCTCTTCTGTACAGGGAAGTAGGATTTGCCCCTGCCAGTCTCAGAGCCAGATGTTTGCATCATTCGGTGATGCAGGTGTGAGGTCATGTGCCTTCACACAGGGACTTGCTGCCCATGAGACCTTGGTCACCTGTGGGACTTGTCTCCAGGTGTTCCTGCTTTGGCCTGAGGTAACCAGAGATTCAGTGAAGGGAAATCTTAAAATCTGATATTTATATATATATATGTATTTTAAAGGACATGAAATGATTACCAAAGAGATTCTTTATTAAATGTTCTTGATCAATATGTGGAATTATTTCTAGAGGAAATGATTACTGAATTACTAGTGAGATTATTTCTGATTTTGGGAAAAGCTACTCCAAAGGGTAAATTCCTTGAGGACAGAGACCTTCCACAGAATTATGGTGTTATGCGTGTCAGAAATACTGCCCATTATTCATTTTGTGTTTTAATTCCTAGTAAAAAAATTCTGCTTTTCATCGTTTGTGTCATTGTCTTAAATTCAAGGACATTCATTCCTTGGTACATGCTGAGTGTTTAGAATTATGTTCCTATATCACTAATTTTTTGCAAAAATTGATTTATAGTCAAATTTTATTGATATGTATAGATTTGTAGTCTGAGTATAAAATATTTTAAAATCTATTCTAGATAGTTAATATATTTCTGGGACTATGGAATGTATTTTCTTTGTGAATAATTCCACTGTGCTATGCCATTTGTAGTTCCTACATTTCAAATGTTGATTTTCAGCCCCCAAACTGCACCCCCAGCCATGCGGGGACACCTGACCATGTTTGCCCTGGAACCTGGTGGCAGGTCCCTTTAAATGGTGTTTTCATTCTCTGAGCTTTTCAGGTTCAAACCTTGAGTTTCAGCTCTGAGTTTCTCCTATGTATCCTTCATTTCCATCTAGTCCTGGAATTCTAGTCGTCATTTTACACATATAATAATATCCTTGAATTTGATTCTTCCTTTTCTGGGATTCGCCAGTGTTGGGGGGTGCCCAACACACTCTCAGGATCAGTGGTTTGTTAGAGGTACTCAGAGCTCAGGAGAGTTGTCATATTCATGGTCGTGATTCCATTCAAAGGATACAGATTAAAACCAGCAATGGAGAAGGTGCATGGCTGAGTCGAGGAGAGACTGACCACGAGCTTCCAGCCCTCTTCTCCCGGTGGAGTCATGTGCACAGGGCTTGTTCCTCCAGCAGGGATGTATGATGACACCACAGAGTCTTGCCAGCCAGGGAAGCTCACCTGAGCCTTGGTGCCCAGGGTTTTTATTGGGAATTGGCCACATGAACATGGCTGATAACCTGTGTGGCTGACCTTTACCGCCAGCCCCTCCAGAGATCAGACTGATGCAGGGTGGCCCAAGACCCCAGCCATAAACCACACTGTTAGCATAGACCACCTGTTGTGGCCTACAGCCCCAGAAAAGCAAAGGTTCTCATCAGACAAGACATCCTAAGGGCTTACAAGTGACCTCCCAGCAACTGGGTGAGGGCCAGTCCTTTCTTTGGAAGGGGCAAGGTTAATCCTTTAGTGCACATCTCCTCACTAGAGTTCTCCGGTGGATGTTTCTTGTCTCACTTTCTCCCCTTCTTGTCTTTGTGTGTCCTCTGCAGAGCTGCCCTGTTGGTCCCCTGAGCACCACGCTCATCCTGACGTCCCACTGAACCTTCAGTGACTCTCCCTTCCTTTGGGTGAAGTCTCAGCTCTTTCTCACGTTCCCCACAACCTGTGTGTCATCTACTTTTCCTGTCTCTTAGCTGCCTGGAGTGGCTCCTTCCAGCCTTCCAGCCCCTTGGTCCTGCACGGGGAGACCTTGAGGGGCAGACACCCTGGCTCATGCCCCTTGACTCTTCTGCCTGGAAGTAACCTCTCTTCCCTCCAATTTCATAGGATTTACTGAACTGTGTAGTGTAAACATTACACAGTGTCTTATATGAGCTCCTGAGAATTTAATTGGTTCTTGCTGAGTCTTCGAAGCCCCTACCAAGTGTGGTCCTGGGGGTGTGCTGTGCCTATAGGTTAACCGACTGACTGATGATGAGATGTCTGTCCACAAAACCCCATGGCCACTGGTAAATTCTTGCTAGTTGGGAAACCCCGGCCCAACAGTTTATAGGTTTCTTGAGCCTGCATCTGGTGGGGTTTCTTTCCATTACTCCACTACACTTTATGATGCCAGGTGGTCTTGTCCTTTTTCATTTTATTTCCAGTGTAATTTGACTGTGTACATTCTCCAAGTTCAGCTCTTAAGACAGGCCTGACATGTTAATTTCTCACATATATCTGTGGATGAAGGCTGCCATTCAGCTGACCTGTGGTCTCTGCAAGAACATTTAAATCCACAGCTTACCTCATTTTGAGGAGATTGGGCCACCAGAAGTTTGAAGATTTTAGCAGAAAATCATGTGCTCATGGGCACTTAGTAAGTTTTAATTGATGTTTAAATTTACTCATGCATTTCTATTTAGAGACAATTTGAAGTGCCTATGAAGGTGGCTACAGGGTAAAACTTCTGGGAAAGGTTTATTGTTTGTAAATCAAAAGTGTCATAGTGACAGTTCTACACATGTATGTTCATCGTGGCAGTTTTTCCAGAGTGGAACCCTGAGAATTACGACACAAGATTTGGGAGGTTGTTTGTATCAAGGTTAATGCTAAACTAAAAGAGAAAAGAATAAGAGTAATATGGAATTGAGTCAAACAGGGAAATTTATATGTTAATAAAACATAAGCAGTTTCTTATTAAATGGGTAGTTAAATGTCTGCTTTAAAATATTCCCACTTCCAGTCTGGAGTGAGCCTCTGAGGCTTTGTAGGTTCTTTACCTTTTGACTCTCTTCTCAGTTTTCTAGAAAACGTTGCAGTGATTTATGATTTCTATCAGCTAATTTTTGACCTCACTGGGGGAGGATAGGAGAGCTCAGCTTGTGGCCCTGCAGGAGTCATCTTCTGTTCCTCTCGCTTAGCTCCAGCTCAAAGCCTCTGCCTTGTGGCTGTGGCTTCTGTCCCTGGGTGCTCACTCCTGGGCACACGGCAGTGTCCTCTTGAATGCCTCTTTTCCTGCAGAAGGCAGAGCTCCTACCCAGGCAGGGATGACCCTCGGGAGTAGAAGGGCCTGATGCTGCTCACTTGGCCGTCAAGTGCAGGCTGAAAAAAAATATCTCTATATATCTATATATATATCTTCTTCACTGTTGATGTAAACACAGGCACAGTCCAAACCCTTTAGGATACCCCTGAATCCTGCTGCTGGGGCTAATTTTCTGTCGAGACGTCAAATTCTGCAGGGAGCTGTGCTCCCCCACAAGCCACCTGAGCTCTCCCATGTGAGTGTTGCCTTTTCATGGGGAAGGGGCTGGGTTCTGAAGTCTGAAGGGTGGGCCGGGACTGTCCAGCTGTGGCTGTCCCTTGTCTACCGTGTTTTGTTGCCACATCCAAAGGCGATCTGTATTGGGGTTGAGTGAAAGAAACTGGCCACTCTCAGGCATATTTCTCAGCCCGAGTGTGCTTTCCTGACTCCTCTTTTGGCCTCAAGGGTTTGCATCTGCGCCTGGTCCTTTCCAAAGGATGATGTCATGAACCTCTGAAGACTCAGTGGGGACAGCAGAACAGTTAGCAGTGAGGCACAGTGTGAGTGCACCTGGGCGCTCGGGCGTCTCCACGGCGGCACTGCCAACTGTGCTGCCTGGGACGCCCCTTGCTTCCCACGGACTCACTGAAGGCGCTTCCTGGAGGCGGGGGCCTCACAGAGAGGCAGCCTCGCCTCGTCACGGCTCCCTGGCCCTGGCCCCTAGGACTTCCAATATGCCAGATATAAAATTTCACAAATTGTCCGCTGCTGTAATTTAGTTTATTTTCTGCAAGCAGATGGTCTTTAGATCGTTGCTGAAGTGGACTCTGTGGGGATCCCTGCCTAGAGGGAGCGCCAGGATGTTCTGGGAAGTTCTTCCCATTTTCTCATCCTTGTTCCCAGCGCTCCCGAGAGCAGGGGCGGGATGCAGAACATCAGGCTGTTTCAGATTCGTAGCAGCCAGGAGCTGCGGACTGGGAAGAGCAGAAAGAAAGAAACCAGATGAGAGAGCAAGAGCACGGAAGCGCAGTGCCTGAGGTCACGGGCGTCCTTCGCTGACAGTGGACACGTTTCTCTTACGGATAATAGAAAGTTGCCCATTTCTTCAGGTTCTGTCTTACTTGCTTCCATCCACTGGCAGCGTCAGGTGTTCGGGAGTTTTATATATGAAATTGAATGCGGAGATGGGGCAGGTTTACTTGGTTTTCATAAAGTGAATTTTTTAATGATTTATAAGTCTTTATTCTATAAATTCTCATAATTGTACGCCTCATAAACTACTATGTAAATAAAAATGCAAACGCAAATTTCTGGTGTAGTTTATGCTACACCTACTGCCTTTATCTCCTATTTTTGAGATGTATCGCTTAAAGTATTCTATATCCCAAAAAATGAAATGAAAGAGCCATCATAAAATGGGTAAATTCACACAATCAACCAGAATTTGATGTTCAGACTGCTTAACATAATTATGATGGGTTTGAAATAATGGTGTTTTTGGGTGTTTCTGGAAGTTGTTTTCATCATCGATAAAAAGCATTTGCATTGTGATTCCTCCTTCTTTAAAGAAGGCGCCATCGGCACATGTGGCCCTGAGACAGGGCTGCCGTATTTGTGACGGCCAAGCCGGCCCACATCACTCTGCTCCGAGTCTCGCATTGCAAAAGCCGCCTGCGCTGGTTGTGCAGGGTATTAATGGAACTTTCTAGAATTGGTGACCAATGGCCACATCCTCTTTTAAAAAGGGTTAACAGGATCTCTTTCTTTTTCTTTTGTGAAGCGTTGGTGTGTGAGAACCGGGCTTGAGTGCCCTCGTGCCTGTGGAGTCTTAGCGTGATTCATGATCGAGGAAACGCAGCCTCTGCTGCATCTCTCCTTGGTAAGTGAGGCAGCTCAATGGGAAGAGAAGACATAAAACATATTGTATATTGAGATACTTTGATAGCTTGTGAGCTTTACTTATTTCTGCTGCCAAAAATGGCAGTGAATAAGTGAGGTTTCGGAAAGAGAGATCTTCATTAAGGCAAAACTGTTTTGAGCTGACCCCCTGCAACGTCTCTCAGGACCCCAAAGACCTGACTGAGGACCGCAGATGGGTCCTCAGCATCTCCCGACCCCCTGTGCGACTGCCCGCCTGGTTTCAGCTTTGTCTCTCCGGCAGGTGCGTCTGTGCTCTGCCCCGATGTATTCTGCGGTGCATACCACTGTCATCTCCCTTCCTGTCCTGGGGCTTTCTGCAGCCCCTCACCTGCTTGGCAAGGCCTAAACTCCTTGTGCTGCCTTCAGGGACCATCCTGCTCAGGCCTCCACATATTCTCATGACTCCCCTGGCCCTTGGACGGCCTAGGGACCGGCCCACCACTTCACAGTGGTCCGTTCCCACCCACCAGTCATGCTTGGTTGAATCTCCCAAAGGCCGGTTCAGATGTGCTGTCTCTGCTGGATCCTTTCCTAAGCACCTCAGACTGAGCTGTCATCTGCCTCCCCTGTGATACCTGTTGCCACCTTTTAGAGGGACCGGAAGCGAGGGCGGGGTAGAAGAGGAATGGGCTGGGTGGTGGTGTGGGGGAGGAACAAGCCAGGAAGGGAAAGGTCCAGAGTCTCATTACCTATGCCAGTCATTGAAAAGACACTACCTTATTTCATTAACTTATTTTTCTTCCTAACTAAATCGCCGTCTCATTGTGGGCAGGCTTATATTTGTGCCTTGTTGATTACAGTAATCCAGAGAGATTTTCAGTATGATTGATGACTGTTCTGACTCTGGGATTTTGAGTTTCCAGTCCCCTGTTTTCTTTTATTGGGAAGGAGGTAAATGAATTTTATAGTTGGGGCCTCTGACGTGTAGAAATGCTCAGCTGAGATGGGGGTGCTTCTGTTTAGCCCTCATGTGTCACAGAAGAAGAAATTGGGAGTCTGCATTTTGTGTCATTCTGCAGCCCACATAGATTCGGGTTACACAGTGCCTAGCTAGGGCTGCACTCAGCGCTGGGGTGGGCGGTTGGGGCTCTGTCTCCTGAACCCTAGGGCTGGAAGGAACAGTAAAGACCACATGAAGCTTGTGTTGGCTTGTTGTGGATGTGTAATGGTCACCATCATGTGAAAGAAACGTATTCGCTAATGTCATTTCTCACTGTGTCCTAGGCCCTCCGCTGTTATATGTAGTCATCCTTATAACAACCCTTTGAGGTAGGTACTACTATGGTCACTATTTTACAGATGAGGAAACTGAGGCACAGAAAGCTTAAGTAATCCACTCAAGGTTCATGACTAATCAGAGGCAGAGCTGGGATTTGAGTCTGTCTTCTTAACTGTAACACAATACTACCTCTTAGCACTAGGAGTGCCTTCCTAGAATAAGAACAGACATGCACTATGTTTTTTTCTTGATGGAAATCCTCAGGTCCTTAAAAAAAAAAAACCTCACAATAAATATTAAGAAATTAGTTTTTCGAACAATAGTCTAAGAATTGGCAAACTTTTTCAAAAAAGGGTGAGGTAGTAACTATTTTAGGATTTACGGGCCGTAGGTCTCTATTGCATCAGTTCAATTCTGCCGTTGTAGCAAGAAAGCAGCTACAGACAATATGTAAACCAATGAGCATGCTTGCATTACAATAAAACTTTATTTAGAAAGACAGGAGGCAGGTTGGATTTGGCCTGCAGGATGTAGCGTGCTGAGGTCTGATCTACGTGATCCTTGCAGTGCTCAAAGTTCCAATAGTGTAGTGCATGAGAGTGTTTCCGTGGCCAGTAGGTATGAGTCCCTTAACAACATCTGGCTTAGATGCTCGGAATTTAATAATAAATTTTAATGAAGTCTACTATAACTGCAAAAACCTACCCCTTGGAACAAGTGCATTTGGTGTGCCACTGCTTGACATATCTGTATGTCCCAGGTGCATTAGTACTAGCACCTAGACTACAGCTTTGCTCGAAGTAGGGCCTGATAAATATTACTCTGTCAGTGAGCTTTGTTAATCTAGAATGTATAGGTCATTTATGAAATAAGATTAGATAGTATTTCCTACTTTGGTTTCCATGTAGTTTCTAAATATGACATTGTTAGTTTGTGCCCTTATACAAACTTCTGCTTACACATATTAGGGCAAACATGCAGTTATCTTGGGTTGTCTGTTAATTATGTTGAACAAAAATGTTCTGGTATCAAATATTACTTTTTTATTATGAGCAAAGACAAAGGTTTGAACAGGATTGACATACTTAAATCATGAGATAACATGGTAATACCTTTTGCCACGTACATTAAATGAGGTATGGTTTTTGTTTTCTTATATTTTACTTGTTTTCTTAAAAAAAAAGATACTTTTGATACCTCAAGGCATATTTTGCTCTATACTATACCAGCTAAACATATGGGCAAAGAAAATTGAAAGATCAATTAATTTGTGTTTACTTAAAGGAGTTTAAGCAGGAAACTGTTCTATTCGTTAGGTCAGTCCTAGAAATAAATAATTATAGCAAGCCCCTGAGCCCGATGTAGCAGAGTGTTTGGAGACATGCCTTTTTCAAGGAGCTGCTGGTCCCTAGGTACTTATTCCGTGTGTAATAGAAAAGTGTTCTTCACTTTGATAGCAATGATATAAAAAAGAAAATTCTGATTATAAAAGTAATGGAAAGCTATCTGTGGTACTTTATTAATTGAAAAAATCAAATTTCAGAATAGTGTATTTAATATAATCTCATTCCCCTTAAAACACAGACACCTATCACACATAATCTCTATAGACAATTTCATGTGTGTTATAAAGTCTACTAGAATATGTATTAATATATACGAAGCTCTAAACAGAGATATCTGTGGAGTTGAGGGTGTTTGCACTTTATCCACCATGTGTTCACTGACATTCTCAGGAGCATTGTTATTTTTGCAATTTAAAAAAATGAAAAAAAAATGGATTAATGGAGTGAATGTCCATTATTGAAAATACATAAAGCAAGGGGAGAAATTCACCCATGATGCTTCCACCAAAAACAACCACTGTTGGCATTTAAGGTAGTCTTTTATATTATATTCTTGATATGCAATTTATGGAGTTGAAATAATGCCAGTCATAAAATTTTGTATCCTGCTTTTTCACTTGTTATAACATACTTGCTTCCTCATATTATTGTAAACTGTTAATAAACTTCATTTTAATGCTTATGTAATGCTCCATCACGTAAAGGCACCGTAATGTAATTTACTGCTCTCTTTTGCTGAACATATATATTGTTTCCATTTAACAAAAATCATAGACTAGGCTGAAATGAACATGAAGAGGGGTGGTAGCTTGTATCTCATGCACCTGGGTTCTAGTCCTGTCCTGCTCTGTGCACAGTGGCATCTCTCTGCAAAGAGTGGAAATTTAGTGCATGAAGTACACGTTTCATAGACAATAGCGATTGTTGTCATAAAGCTCTTTCTTTTAAATGAGGGTTAATTCATTAGATCAACATAGCTATAGTTTATTCACGCTTTCAAAACCAAGGGGTTTTAATAAGATTGCCAGTTGGCTTTGTAAAATTGTCATAGATATTTATTCTTCACTGATAATATGTTAGAGAGTTTGTTTGCTAAAACCTCCCTCTCATTGAGCGTTATTATGAAGTTTTTGGCAATTTGATAATATCCATCCCTTTTTATACATTTTAGTTTTTGGTCATTACTTTGTTAATTTTTTTCCAAGTGATAATTAGTCATTACTCTGAGAAAGGGGCAGAGAGAGAGAGAGAGAGAGACAGACAGAGACAGAGGACAAGAACAAACATGTGTGAGAATTATTTGTCCAGATTTTGTAACTGTTTATCTATGGAGACTCAGATTTTAAGACTTGATTTTTAAGGATATTAACTCTTTATTGTCATTGTTTTTTTTCCCCTTACTTAATTTGCTTGTTAACTTTATCCTTTTAAAGACTATTTTAGCAGTCAGACTTTTTTCCTCATAATTATTTCAATCAGGGCTTAGAAATTTAACAAAATTTTCCTTTACTTTCTTCTTATCCTCTTAAAAATATTTAACTCTTTAATTCAGGGAGCAGGTATTTAAAAATTGACGTTTTCAAATTGTTCTCAATGTTTTCTTCTGCCTCTCTCCTTCCTTATTGGTAAAAATCAATCCTCAATTTTAATTTAATGAGGAGATTAAGGCAATTAAAATATTTGTAAGAATGGGACAAAAATCCCCAGCTGTATATTTCTTCTTCCTACAAATAGAGACCTAGTTTACAGTAAGACAGGTGAGTTTCTTTCATTCTTTCATTCATTTCTTTTGGTTGGAGAAAGGGTAACTTTTGTATTTTGAGATATTTTTAACAACTATATTTTAGGTTTTTTTTTTTTTTATTTGATAGAACTTAACCCATTCTGTCGAACATCATTAAGTCACCGTCACAGCACTTTGCTTCCTGTTCTCTTCTTATACCTAACTTTTGCTGTTTGCGTTAAATGTTGAGTGGTGGGTATAGAAGACCCAGCTAAGCTGGGGCAGGTCACATGAGTCCAGGTCGATATCTTCATCTGTGGAGTTTAGAGCACTCACCTAAAATATTAATTTGTTGTGATGTGCATAGAATAAATTTTCATGAGTTTATAAGTTCCAAAAGATAAAATCTAGATCTTTTTTTTCTGGGACTCATGTTAACCTGGCTGTGGACAGATTGGACCAAGACGCAGCTCACAGTCTTTTCTTGTTCTTTTTTTTTTACAAAAAGATTTCTTGGTTGTAAAATAAGGAAAGTGGGATGACATAGATTTGGGAGTGGTTTTAGGTAATGAGGTTTGAGCCAGACTGAGTTTCTGGAGACAGAGAGACTAGCTGTGACATACACGGTGCTTGCTGGGCTGCGGAGCCACTATCCTGATAGGAATTTTGTTTTGTGGTATTTGCAGTAGGTTTCTGTGTATACTGCGACACAGGGTACACACTTGCTTAAACATGCTGAGTGGTTGCATTCTGGGCTAAAGCCTGTCAATCCTGATAATGTCAGCAATACTAAAGCTGTGGCCTCCACTACTCACTGCCATCCTATTGTCTCGTCAGCCTGACGGAAGATCGCCGTGAGGCCATCCGGAAAGGCCCGTGCAGGACCCATCTGTTTTGTCACGTGCATTTTGCTCTGCTGACGAAGCCCACTGACGGGAGAATTGTCTGCTCCCATTATGCACGTCACGTTGCCTTGGCGTTTGGAACTTGGGAAGTCTTGCCTCGGCCTCGGTTCTCTTCTGTTGAGGACTTTGGCTTCTTCCCTCTTTTGTTTAGGTGAGCTGCTGCCAAGTGTGTTATCTTCCTGAGGGTCACCAGCTTTATGGCTACTATAAATATTTGCGAATCGCAGATGTGTGCTGAAGTTCAGGACCCGTTTTCTTGCCTTAGTTTCGTGTCTGAGTCAGGCTGGGAACGGCCTACGTGTGCTGTTTATTCTCAGCCGCCCGTGAGGCGGGGCAGATGTGTGTGGGGTTAATGGCTTGGATTTGAAGATTTACATGTGCATGTAAGGATACTGCACCCTCGATTAAACTGTGCGTAAGATCGTTTTTGGCAGAACTTTGCCGAGGGCGTAAAACTGACCCTGTGTTTGGATCTTTGGATGTCATGGGACTTGGATTTGGTTTTCTTACATTGTGGTCTCCACATCAGAGGACTGGGGAGGCCTCTATAGCTGCAGGGCTGCAAACCTAATCAGTTCATGCTTTATCCACCGGAGCTTTTCATGTGGATTTCGTGTGTTTGTGTCTCTTTTAGCCTCCTAGGCCTCAAAGGGTTCAGAGTCATTTTGCTTCATTTGCTTTTGTTTAAAGCCTGAGCAGTGACCACGATTGGTTAAACCAAAGCAGAAAAAAAACAAAGGTTGGAAAGATGGTTGGGAGATTCTGGGAAGTAAATACCACACCATATTTTCATAGAACAGTATCTAAGAATAGTGACTAGCTCTTCCATTTCCAGTGCTGAGGATTTGGGTGGGTGGATCTAAGTCATTTATCATAGCTCAGATTTTCTTTTTAGGATTGCCCTGCTTACAGCTCAAGGGCCACATACCTTTTGAGAACTGTTCCTCCTCCTTTCCTTGCTGGCCACCTGCTTTCTGCAGTGATGGCTTGGGGGTGAGGCACCTGCCCACGCAGGCCAATCACAACATCCCACCTGGTGCCACCGGATTAATTCTAGTTGAGTCCCATGACCCAAGCTTGGCCATTCCTTTGCTCCTACAGTACTTAAGCATTTCTTCCCTTTCCTTCCTGCATCATGAGTTTTTATTTCCCGTGGCTGGTGTATTTTTCAAATAAGAATAGAAATGTCTACCATCTTAGGAAGAAATGGACCTGTGCACCCTAATTACCCCTCCAGCTATAACCCACTTCTCTCTTCTTTGCAGAAAAACTCCTAAAAGTGCTTGCCTATATTTGTCCACAATTCCTTTCCTTCTATTTCCTCTGAAACCCACTCTGATGACTCAATCATTCTTTAGTGCTACCTGTCAAGTCACCAATCACCACCACGTGGCTAAATGCAGCGGTTGAGGCTCAGTTGTCATCGTGCTTAACAGCAGTATTTGAAGGACTTTCTCCATATGGCTTTAGGACATCACATTCTGCTGGTCCAACTGCCATATCTCTGGCCATTGTGTTTTAGCCTCAGTGGCTCATCTCCCTGCATCCAACTACTTGAGGCCCATAGGAGGGTTCAACGCCCAGGCCTTGTGTCTTTTCCCACCATTCTCACCATTTGGAAATCTCCTCTGGTCTCATGGCTTTAGTACCATTTATACACTGATCACTCCCACGTGTGTGTTTCTAGTGAGGACCCATCCCCTGAGCCCCAGAATTGTATATTCAACTGTTTATTTGACTTCACAACTTGGATGTCTAATTTATGTTGTCAAATAAATATGTTCACATTGAGCTCGTCTCTCCCCTCCAACCTCTAAACATGTCCTTCTATAGATTTCCTCATTTTATTAATGGCAAATCCATTCTACAACTTGCTCAGGCTTAAGCAGTTGGAGTAACAGTTGAGTTTTCTCTTTCTCTCTCAGTCCACATCCCAGCTGTCAACAAATCTGGTTTTTTCCCCCCCAAATCTGTCCAAAATCTCAACCCCTTCGCTGCCACCTGCCTGGTATGAGTGCCCAGTGTCCGGGCCCCAGTGACTGATCATCTCCCTGCTTCAGCCCTTGTGCCTCCACGGTCTGTTCTCCACACAGTGGCTGGAGGGCTCCCTGCTCACATTCCTCCAGGGGTTGCCATCTTATGGGTGGGTGGGTCTTTTGGAGTTTTCCAAATGGGATGACTAAAATCCCATTTCTCATGTGAGCACAGAGCTGGGAGTCAACGAGCTTATGGGAGGAAGGCTGGGATTTTTCCTCTCTGCCTCCAACCAGGGTTTTAGCATGTTCGGTATAATTTTACCACATTGTCCAGTGGGTGGATATTTGCCTGTTCAACACTTCTCAGCTCACATGTCGCCTTCTCCATGGACCTTTCTCTTCCCTCTCCATGACCAGATGAAATCAGTCGCAGTTCCTGTGTCCCCACACTCCTGTGCATGTTCTTACAAAGCATATTTAAAGTTGGATTCATTGTAGTGTTTTGTGTATGCACATACCCATCCTCTTCAAAGTAGGGGTGCTTGGCCTGATTATTGCATTCCTCCTCGCGGCACTTAACACTCTGGCACGTAATAAGTACTGAGTACATATGTGCTAGTTAATGAGCTAATTCCCATTGAAATTTTGTAAAACATAACTTCTCTAATGGTTCTTAAGAGTGTGATAAAATGTGCTCCTCTAGCCTTCTGATTGTGCTACATTTAATTCAAGATGTTTATTGCACAATTTTACAATAATTAAATAATTATATTTGCTGTAGCCATTATAGTCTGTCTCCATATTGTCCAGCTGGGGCCATTCATATGACTGCTTTCTCAACTGGTCTTTGCTGTTTCCAGCATAAGTGAACGTCATTTATAGCATATCAAAGAGGGGAAAGACTCCGAGATGTTTCTTGCTCATCGTTGTCTATAAGTTGTGAAGACAGTCGAAAAGGAAGGTGGAATATTTACATGGCACATATACCACAACCAGCGCGGCCCCTTTCCCACGCAGTAGGATCAGCTGTCAGTTCCTTCCCGGCATTTAGCCCTTCCTAAACTGAGCATTTGGATGACTGACTATCAGAGTCACGGTGGAATTTCATCGGTATCATCTTCAAGGAGCACATATCATTAAACATAAAAATAGCACGGGACAGCACGGCTGTCAGGTCATGGGGTGAGCCAGGCTCAGGACCCCAAAGTCATATTTCCTGTGACATAGTTATCTGGCTGTACATGTCCAGAGAACAGCATTGATGTGTAAGAGGACCTGCCTTGCTGTGCGCACGATTCTGGGTCCATTAAATAGATAGATAAATAGACTTGAATAAATATATGAACATATAATATGTAGACAGAGTTGAACAGATTAAAAGAATATCTATATAGGTATAGCTGGATATTTATAATACAGAGCTGGTTAGATAGATGTGGGTATAGATAGAGCTAGAGCTGGAGATAGCACTATCATTGGGATGCCTGGGTGCTCCAGGGCATGATTACAGTCAGTGAAATAAATGTCTAAAACAGTGCACTAACATCCAGCCATGTAGCTTAATTATGAATTTGTTGGAAATTAGTTGATAGGCTGCTGAATGGTGTACCTAATAGAGGAAAGCCACAGCTATGTAGCACCTTTTCAGTAAATACTTTTCACTAGCTTGGTGCTATGTGCACACAAGTGCCTGCGTGCATGTGGATACACACACACACACACACACACACGGAGTGTAGACAGTCACCCACCTTCCTTATCAGCCATCCTTGAACACATAACTGTGCCTGCTGCAGACTGTGTTCATAGCTGTGAGCAGGGGTGCGATGTGCCCACCAGCCTGGCTCAGAGGGGGCCCCAGCCAGGAAGGAAGAACACTGGGGAAGCGTGTGCACAACGGCACATTTCCTGTGTTAGTGCTCATTCTAACACGTCACCACTGAACCAAGCGTATGTTTAGGTAGGCAGGTCTACTTCTTTCCTTCCTGATAACTATCACTTTTCTGTATTTTTCTGAAATTCCCTTCTTAACTCGATTTGGTAGGTAGTTGTGTGCTAACTTTATCATTCTGCTGCCATATTTTCTAGGAATTGATTCCATCTCTTTTCATAACTTTCTTTTATTTATTTATTTTTTTTACATGTAAACGTAATAGCTAATGTTTATTAAATTGGTCACTAGGTACTATAATAAATGCCTTTTGTGTTTCATACTACTTAATTGACACAGTAATCCACTGTTTCCCATTGAGAAAATGGAAGCTTAAGAGAGGTCAAGCAACTTGCCCAAGGTATCATAATATTGTAACTTTCTTTTAATGTACTGTGTTATATTCTCTTAATTTTATTTTATAATCCGGGTGTAAAAAAGGTCTATGTAAAGCTGTTGGGAGTCTCTCTTGGGAGGTCATGATAATGGCAACAATGAAAAAGTGAGTTCTGACCGTGTGGCTCAGTTCTGCGATTATAATGTTAAGTGTTTTGTATGTTTTCCAACTTTGGCTCTTATTTTCTTGTCCATTTTCTGTATTTATGGCAGATCGATTACAAAATAATATCCTGTTTTCTTGAGAAAATCCTAAATGGTCAGACACACCTCAAACTCATATTTCTAATCACACGTGTGTGGCTTGAGAATACTGTTGCTGCTGGTCCCCTGAGTCCCGGGTCACCTCCACCGGTCTTCAGGATTCATCCACATTTGACCCAAAGGAGGACGTGGACAAGTTCACCAGTGGGTGTCATTGAATAGCCCTTTGTAATGTAGCAATGACAGTATACATTTAATAAGGATTTTCCAATATTTCAAAATCTGAAACATTTTATAAAACACTGGTAATAATTCATCATGATGACTCGAATAATTTGAGACCTCCCTGCATCCCAGGCACTAGCAAGTCTGCTTTACATACTTCATTTCATCTTCTCACCAGGCATCGAGCAAATTCTAATGTCATCCCTAGTTTACAGGTGAGTGGACTGAGGCGTGGTGAGGTCAGGAAACTCACCAAGGTCACCCTGTGGTCTCCTGGATGGCTGAGCCATGTGGATTATATATAACTTCTTAATACAGTGTGTGTTTCTCCCCCTTTATTTTCCAAAGGTCCCCAAGGGAGCCCCCATGGCAGAATATGACAGAAAAGAATAATAAAGCAATAAAACCCACCTATTTTAAATTTGATTGTGAAATAAAGCAGCTATAGGTTTCTTCAAGTAGAGTCTTGGTTTTATTTCACTGAACTAGCAAATATTTTGAGGGTTAGAACCCACCCTCACCGTGTAATTTCCTTGCAGAAAACACATGATTGGTGGTTGATCTCAAACACAAATCCCTCAAGGACGAACATCTGTATAAACAAATGGTGTCTCTGAAGCAGCATCTCTTCCTGGACATAGGGGTCACCGAGGACTGGCGGGCATGGTGATTAATGTCTGATTGGAAATCATGCTTCTATTATTGGCATAACACAATAACCATTTGCCTTTAAAATTGCAGTCGAAGTGACAATGAGAAATAACCTATATTCTCCCTTCTCCCCAAACAGATATGTTATTGAGCACACGCCGTGTGTCAGACCCTGTTTTAGGCATTGGGGATATGTACTGGCAAACAAAACAGGCTCCGAGCTGTCACGGAGCAGACATCTTCAGTGGGAGAGCTGGACCAGAAGCAATAATTACAGTCACAATATGAGAAAAGTATCACACAGTGCTAAGTGCCATGCCACGGAACCAGAGTCCTGTGACAGACAGTGAATGGGGGCAACTATGGGTAGGCCTGTGTGTAGTGGTGGGGAGGGGACAGTGGCCTGGATGGAGACCACAGAGATTGTCAGGAATTGGCGCCTGCAGGGCTTTGTAAGCTGGGACATGAAATCATAATGTTTATTATGGACAGTGGGAAGCCTTGGAGCAGCAGTGGTGGGGCTGGATTTTTGTGCGTCTTCAAATTGCCGTTGAAATGATCATGGTCACCACTGGTGATGGGGTGAGGTGTGGTGATGGCAGAGATATGGTGTCATTAATGGAGAAGGAGAGATGTGGCTGGATTAGCCTCAAACTCCCGGGCTCAAGCAGTCCTCCTGCCTCAGCCTCCCCAGTAGCTGGGACTATGGTGTGAGCCATCACACCTGGCTAATTTTTAAGGTTTTGTAGAGATGTGGTCTCGCTCTTGCTCAGGCTGGTCTCAAACTCCTGGCTTCAAGTGATCCTCTTGTCTCCTCTGAGTAGCTGGGTTTACAGACTCCCATCCCTGTGCCGGGCTCAGATAAAATACTTTTGGAGGTAGAGTCCATGGTGCTCTGATGAATGGGGCGCTGGGGCAGAGGGGAGACAAATGAAGAATGAATTGGAAGTTTTGGACGTAAGTAAGTGAGTGGATGGTGGGCCATTCTCTGAGACAGAGAAGCCCTGGGGAGGTGTAGGTTTTGGAGGAACGAATAAGAATTCTCCTAGGGCCCTGTCAATTTTGAGTTGAAGACTTTCATTTCTCATCCAGGTAGAGAGAGTCGGCAGTTAGACACGCGAGCCTGGGCTGTTGGGCAATGATGGCGGCTAGAGCTACGTATTTGGGAGTCACTGCCACGTTGCCGTCATTTGAGGTCCAGGCCCTCTCACCTGGGGGAGGAAGGGGGAGTCCTAGACAGAATGCTGGCGCATTTGAGGGGGGAGATGGCATCTGTCGGGAAGCTCCTCATAATATGTCATTTCGTATAGTAATGCTTTGATACTTGAAAAGTGATCTTCAATATGACAGAAAGTCCCAAAGGTAATTCTCCTCTTGAGGGATTTTATTCTCCACTGTCGAAACATGAAATGCAGTTCTGGCTGTAGGGAATGAGGTTGGTACTCTTACAGTGAAGTATTTGATGAGAGTTCTTTTCAGCGTTTATTTTGCTTTTTTCTCCCAATCAGCAGTTTAGGGTCTCGTTCTTCTCTAGAGCCGGCTCTTCCCAATTGCGTCTTGGGCGGCACCGGGCGGAGTAAGACGTGGCTTCTCATCGTCTTTCCAGGTTTCCTGGTTACCAAATTGCTACTTTCTGACACTGAATATTTGCCTTACTGTTTTCTCACTCCATACTGCTCTTTTAATTGTTGACCCATGAAGCCTGGGATGTCACCAGAGTTTAATCAGTGGCCTAGAACTTTCTATCAAAGAGAAATGCATTCGGCCTATCGGTGTAAAGTGGGGGGCTCACATTTCTCGCGGTTAGTGAAGATAAGACTTGGCAGTAGCAGCCGTTAAGGTTCCCTGAGGCTGACATATTCCACAGTAATAAGGTGGGAGGAGGGGCTGTGTGTTGAGAAGCAGTGGCTGGTGAGCTTCCAGAATCCATACCAATCCCTCCGTATCCATCGTGAAAAGCATGTGCCTAATTTTAAGGCACAGTGATCAAAATTTGTTAAACTAGATGAGCTCAGAACTCAAATAGATAGCTACAGAATAAGTCATTTTTATGCAGTGGATTATTTCATTGGTAAAATGCCATTAGGAAGTAGTTTGTCAATAAACCAAAAGATCTCATTTTGAGAATTCGTGCTGCTTTGGTGGTTGAGAATCACCTTTCAAGAAAGAGCCCCTTGAAACAGGTCAAATGGGGTTGGGATGTCAGAAGTCACCCTTTAGCGTCCTGAGTGGCACTCAGCCTGAGTTTTAAAATCAGTTGCTTCCCTTTCTCTGCTGCATGGTGGTGTTAAGACTGCAGACAGTACATCCTTAAGTGAATGATGTGGAGCTCACTGAGGGCAGTAAAACATAAAGATGGAATTTTCCTGAGCTGGTCAGGCCTTTGAGTGATAGCTAGCAATCGGTCTGTGAGACCCAGACGGTGGAGCCCTGTGCTATAGCTTCCTGGTATGATTTTACAGTTGATCCAGGCTTTTGGATGGGAGGGAAAAGGGGATTCCAGTATACTTTTTGAAGATTAATTTTGTTTCAGTATTTTTGGGATTAGAAACATCATTAAACATCTTCTTGATTGTTGATACCAAGAGGGTCTGATAAAAATTCAACAACAACAACAACAACAAAACACAGCACTGAGAGATGTTTGGGAAGATCATCAGCTAGAGTGAGAAATACATTTCTCTTTCTAGCTACATAACAAAAAAGCCTATGCCGTTGTCACGTCCAAAATTCTGGGAGATGGCAGATCTAGAGACCAGAAACTCTCCGTGGAAATATAAGAAACCCGTTCTCTGGTTGACTGCATCCCATCATTGGCCTCCGTGTTCTTTTTAATCTCTCAAATGGAAACATTGATGCCAAATAATATTTCTAAGGAGACAGTCAGTTTTTTCCTCCAAATTCACCCCATTTCATATACACAACTGTACGGCTCCCCTCTCAGGATTCCTGATTTTCCTGGTGCTGGAGATGGTTTCTGTGCTCAGAATGTCATGCGGGGTCCGTATTTTTGTTCTGGCCAAAAATCCGTCCTAGGGAGAGCACAGCATCGTATTTGTAGCTGAAAAGTCCCAACCCAAATGCTTTTCCCAGACTGAAGGATTACGGAGAGCGACATGCTAGCACTACCCGCACCAAAGGATGGGACCTGCCACGTTGCTGACTTTACGTGTGATCACATTCTCATGAGCCAAGGGAGGGTTAAGATGGCACTTGTACTAAAGGTGAAGAATGCGTCTTGTGCATGCAGTTTTATTTATCCTGGATCCTTTCCAAGCTTGTGTTTCACTGGATTCTTTATCTCAGTTTTATCAGATGCAGAAGGGGGATTTTGTGCTGACTCCCTCCCCGCTTTTGGCAACCTACGGGCTGGAATGTAATTTCGTTGTCATTAAAAAAAAATGTATGCTAAAAGATGATAAAAACAATCTAACGAAGTCTAGCATCACCTACAGATAATATTTGTAATGTGTGTGGTAGACATGAGATTATTGTCTCTGATATACAAAGAGGTCTTATAAATCGATAACAAAAGTTCAGTCAGCCACAGGACAATGGACAAAGATATGAACAGGTAATTATATAACAGTAAATTCCATGTCTAGTAAGTAGGTGCAATGATGCTCTATCTGCTACTATTAGGATAATGCAAATGAAAGATCATTCTTCTGACTGGCCACAAATTAAAAAGGGAAAGAAAGAAAATATCTAGAGCTGGTGAGGATGCTGATTAAAGGGGACTCTTACCCATAACTGGTGGAAATATGAATTGTTTACGTTTTGGGGAAAGCAGTCTGGCAATCCTTATTAAAAATATACAGACTCTTTCACCCCGTAGTACCACCCCTGGGAACATGGATTATATGAACAAAGACATCAGTATATAATGCGTGAGGGAGTATATTAATAGATTATAAAGATAAACTACCAGCGTGCATACATAAGGGCATGCATATTGAGTGTTTATGGAAGCATTGTTTTTAGTGTTTCTTCTTCTCCTCCTAAAAAGTCTACCTACCTCACATGTTGAATGTGTATCAATAAATTATAGATTATATATCAGTTAGATTATAAGAATTTCTCATATATGGTTAAAGTTTTTTTAAATCACTCCTGGTTACTTTGGAGAGATTTTCATGATATTGTGAGAGTAGTAGATCCTATTTCATAAAGTACGAGGACTCCCAGCTCCTCGGTCTGTATACCCATGTTTGTATGTGATTGCATGAACATGAAGAAAGATCTAGAATGCTGACACTAGACTGTTAACACTGGTTAAATAGGCATGTTAACCAAAGTTCAAAGAAATGGCCCTGAAGTAAGCAGTGAGCTTGCAAAAGTATGAAGATTTGGGAAACTGGGGGCCCTAAATTCTAACCCTATTATTCCGGACATAGCAGAGGCCTAGTTACAAGTAAGATTGTCAGAGAGACTTTCTGTTTTTTAAAGGGCTTGAGATACTCTTACAAGTGATATAGACTCTCTCCCAACCGCCTACTGTTGCTTCCTTATGTCAGGAATCATGTTTCTGACAACATTCATTTTCCTTTGAAAGTTCCCTTCTTAAAAGATCAACAGTCACCAGCAGTGGATTAGGATTCCTTAAGTCTGGCCTGAGGCATTTGCTGTAAGATATTTAATATTTCCCCTTCTCTGCAGCACATGAGTAACCCTGGGCAAGTCAGAAAGGCTCCCCGTGTCTCCTTTTCCTCTTCTATGAGTGCAGCTACCATAATTCTCTTGTGCATTATGGGCAGTGACAAATACTGTAATTAAGGTAAATTATAATGGTGAATACCTAACTTCTTATTCAAGAGGTGTAGCATAAACAGAGAGATTGAATATAACACAGCCCCCAGCACCATGGTTGGCAACTGCTGCAGCTATCACTTCCAAGGCGGGGTTGCCATGAGTTTCAGCAGGCTCCCTGGTACATATTTTGAAGAGCTCCTGTGCATTGTACGCGGCTCATGACGGAAGACCGTGTACATGAGTACCAGCCAGCAACACAAAGGGAAAATGAAATGGCTCATCCTGGAACAAAGGCCCCTATGCTATGGACAGCATCTGGAACCAATATGGCCACTAAAGGGCCCGGCGGGGCAGCACATCCCGAAGGCAGTGGTTTGGCTGCAGATGTATTAATAGGGCTTTTGGGATGTACATCAAAGAGTGTCTACTCTAGACAAAACTTTTCTCCATGTGACACCACAGACAAACAAGAGTTGTTCTTCTTGCCCTTCTGAAAGTTGATTTGTTTTTGCCGGTTGCCCTAACTTGTCGTACAGTGAGTCTTGAGGAAAAATGAAATGCTCCGCAGATGAATAAACAGAAGTCATTTGGATGTCATTTGCAGAATGCTAAATCTGCTGCGTGCTTGCGTGCACATGCAGGCCCCAGGGACAAGATAAAGCCTCCTCCCCTCTGAGGGTGACTCCTTAGGTTTGTGCACGGTCACAGGAGGTCGCCCAGCTGTGTGCACGTTGAAACTCATACTTAGGAGATGCAGCAGCTGGTAGTCACCACCCAAATACATCGTCACCTTGTCCCCTTTGACTCTGAGCCCAGAGGTGCAGTTTCTGCATACTGCACAAGACTATTTAATGTGAGTTTGCACAACCTCTCTTCTGTCTCCGCCCCTCCTTTCTAAGTGAGGCACACACTCTGGCCAGAACATTTTCTCTTTGTCCTTTGCTTTGTCCTAAATGGTTAAGATGTCTGTTACTTGCCTGAGCCCTTCTCAGCACCAACGGTGTCTCTGGCACTTTCTATCCCATTACTTGTCCTTATCAATGTCAGGAGCAAATTTGTGCAACCTTATTACTCTCTGGTGCATAAATGCATGTGTGTCAGAGTTCCTGTTCATCAGGAGCTTGTCGTTTAGTGTGTCCTCACTGTTTGTGACCTACAGAGGACAGTTGTCAGATGCAGAGAGTAAAGAACTCTCCTATTGAGTGCCAGGAATTGCCAGTAAATGACAGGGCTTTGGTTGCAGTCAGGGGAGAGGGTACGATGATTACAGCTGAGATCCAATACTGTCGCTGCTGAGGCGAAGAACTCTGAAAATTGGGTGTGTGTCCTTATTTTGCTCCACCTTGCATGTAGGAAGTGCTATGGGCTGAATGTTCATGTCCTCTCAAAAGTCATATGTTGAAACCCTAATGCCCAATTTGATAGTGTTAGGAAGTAGGGTCTTTGAGAGGTCATTAAGTTGTGAGGGTGGAGCTTCCATAATAGGATTAGTGCAACGATCAGAAGAGACACTGGAGAGCATGCCCTTCCTCTCTGCTCTCCGTCAGGCGAGGACCCAAGAGAAGACGACAATCTCTAATCCAGGAAACGAGCGCTTCTCAGACATAGATCTGCCTGCACCTTGATTTTGGACTTTCCAACCACCGTAACTATCAGAAGTAACTTTCTGTTGTTTAAGCCACTCAGTGTATGGTCATTTATTATAGTGTCTGGAGCTGACTACCACGGGAGAGATTTAATAAATGTTAAAATGAAGTTGTTAAACACAGCAGCTGCTAGACCAGGAACGTGCACTTCCGAAGATTTGTGGTGATAAAGGCAAGGCGCAGAAGTGAGAGGGAAAATGTCTCAAGCGCAAAGAGCCTAATTATGGAATCAGGTGAATTGAAACTTCGTAATCTTTCTTGTTTCCCGTAACTTTGAAAACTTCCAGCAGGAATCGTCTGTTCCTCCTTGCAAATTATAAGTGGTGCCTAGGAATAATGGGGGACTGGTCTATTCACTACCAAATGTTATGGGTAGTTGGGAAGAAAAATGCACAAAACAGGATCCCATTTAAGGCTGAAAAAATGTAGATTTATGTGAGAAATTTAAAAAAAATTAGCAAAACAGATGATGTGTATAAGTAGAAATGTTAAATATATTTTACATGTAAAATCCAGTGGGATCACATATTAAATTAGAAGTTACAGCTTGTAATGTTAAAAAATACTCTTTGAAAAACAATTGCATATGAATTATGTCCATCTGTTTTTATTTACTCTAGTGAAACTTCTTATGGGCAAAGTGTAAAAGTGGCAGCATCTTAAAATAATACAGCAGAAAATTCAAATGGTTGCTATAAATTGCCTCTCTTACTTTTCTGCATGGCAGAATAAAGAGAAAATCTGTATAGGATATAAAAGATACTTAGAAATCTGTCTGATGACTACACCAGGCTTCCTATTTTAGTAGCTAAGAAAAGTTCAGTGGTAAGGAATTCTGGTATTACCAATTTTTTTCTTACAGGGCATAATGCTACCTAAATTGCATTTTGTTTTTTTTTTTTTGGTCTGTCTAAAGCAGAGTTTTCAAACTTGGCACTATTGACATTTGAATCGGATAATTCCTTCTTTTGAGGGGGTTTTCCTGTACATTATGGGATATTTATCAGCATCTCTGGCCTGTACGTACTAGATGCCAGTAGCATCTCCTTGTTGCGATAACCAAAGCTGTCTCCAGATATTTCCAATGTTCCAGGGGAGGGGAAGTCAAATTACCTCTGATTTTGAACTACCAGTTTGAAGCCACCTTCCTAGTTTATAAGCCAGGGCAGATATAATTCGTGAGGACATTGCGTGTACTTGTGCAGCCATAAACCTGTGAAGGCCGGGTCTTGAACTTGATGTACTACAGTTTTCGTATTGCCTTTGACAATATTCCTGACCTTACACCAAATGCTTGCCCTCAGCACATGGGTGAGAGAGCTCCGGGATAGGAGTGAGGTAAGCAGGCTCCAGAGTGAGAAAACCTGTTCTCCCTTCCTGGGGGGCTCGTCTCCACCTGATCTAATTGCTGGGCAGTGTGGGACCTGCTGTCAGTGGTTCATTCTGTAGTTACCAGCGATCAGATACCAGTTAGACTGGGCTGTCCACTGCCCCAGTTAACCTCTCTCTTTCCTGACTTCCCATCTCTCCACTTCTTAACAGTTTCCCCCCTCATTTTTGTACTAATGCGTTTTAGAGCGAAAGAACGGAACAAAGAAAATCCAATCCCTTAACTAAAGGTTGGAGAAATTGGAGTGAGTTTTTCTAGGAGAGTTTAGAGAGTTAATTTCTGGTCCGATAACCTACTACCATCATTCGTTTGCCTCCCTTGTATTTACCAGCATCTTCCCCAAATAGCACAGGTTTAGTGTAAAATGTATACTTGGAGTAACAGGGTGACTGTCCTTTGGGGGTTACCATCGAAACCCATGGAGTATATTGAGCTCAGTGGAGCTTAAAGCTGACTTTGAAAGGATACTGTTCTTTTCTTTTTCTTTTTCTTTTTTTTTACCTTTTCGTTCTTTTTGCTGCTGCTCAGCTTTCTCAACTGTGTCCCAAATAAGAGAGTCGTCCAACAATGGAAGATTTCGCAGTCTGTATCTTTCAGCTAAATCGGAGATCTGATGCCAACTCTAGCTCTGCAGAACATTATGTGCATTTGGGAAACTCTTTGAAACAGAGTTAGGCCATAAACCAGCGAGTGAATTACAGCGAGGCAGACAGTAGTCATTTTGATTTGATAGGTGTTCAGCAGGGCTTCTATTACATATATTTTCCATTTTATTTAAAGGAAAATTCTACCCAATTTGCTTAGACCAACCATCTGGAAGCACTTTGTCTCTTTATTGCATTTTGACGCTTTGCCAGCTGAAAGAGAAAAAGAGGATGAGAAAATTATAAAAATACTGATTTTAATGCAATTAATCTTTAAGGAAATGCTGATTTTTCATCTTTCAGCACATGCACAGAGTTAAATTAAGTCCCCTAAGCCTTCTTTGGTAATTGTTTGTCCTCTGGTATGTGTGACAAAGCATGTAGATTCCTGTCCTTCCTAGTGCTATCATTTTACATCTCCGAGGCCCAGCGCATCTCGCGTGCGTCTGTGTTCAATGATCACAGTCGCTTTATTAGGTAGGAGAGCTCCATCTTACAATTGAGAAACCCCAGATGTTGGGCAGTTAAGTTCCTAGGAATGGTGCAAAGCTTCTTCCGTACCGGCCACAGGCTTTTTTCCTTTCTGTAGTGAAACTTTAAGTAAGCAGTGTTTCTAAAAGAGTGTCTTCAAAATGACTACTCACAGGAAGCATTTGGTAACAGTTGACTTACCATTTGGAAAATACAAGTCTTTGATTAATTTGAGTCAAGTGTCTCTGTGCTTTAATATCCATCCTGTCTAATGGTGACCAGAGTTTTTCTTTCCTTTCTTGCCTCAGTCAAATAGACTGAGCTTTGGGAGGCAATGAGTCACATAAAAATTGAGACCCGTCTATAAAATGGTATGATATTTATAGAGCAGCCATCTATGAAAGGGAGTGATGTTGATAGTGGACCTGCTATGTGCAGGCATGGTCCTAGGTGTTTTTTATATGTCTTTTCAATCAGTCATGACGGGAACCCTGCCTGGTAAGGGGCTCTTGGTCTCATTTCATAGATAAAATCAAGACACACTTTCCAAGGCAGAATAATGAAGGTGGGATTTGTTCCCATGTTACCGACTCAAAAGCCCGTGCTCTGGGAAAATGATTGATGTTTTCCTTCTCTCAGTTGTGAATGATATCTGTGGTTGACCTTTTCTTCTAATGAGTAGATCTGGTAGGTTTTGCATACCCAAGGTTTTGGATGAGTTTCCTGTTGCATTTACCTGAAGATTTCTGGCAAAGAACCTTACGATGTTTTCACATTGTGATTTGTAGAAAGGGGAAGCATCAACCATGCCAATGACTCCTAATCATTTGAAAACGGACCTATTTCCATTGTTAATATTTATGCAGGATCCACATTTAGAGCACTGAATGTATTAATAGATCTGTGTCACAAATCTAATCAAAGGGACGTCTTTTTATTTTATGCTCATTTAGTGAGACTATATTGCATAGACATCAGTAGAAAGAGCCAGAGAAAAACTGTCATCTTCGATGAAAGTAATTTTTTCTTATAGTTGAATCACTAGATTTTGAATGCAACTGAGTAGTTTTCTATATCTTATGCTTCATTTAATGTAAATGGAATTAATTTTGTTCAATGGTATCCTTTAAAATCGCAAATATTATTAAAGTGAAATATGATGATTATAGTAATGTCTGTTTATGCATGTAATATGTGTTTTCCTAAAATAATGACATAATAAATTTCCATTTCACAGTGACAAAAGAGTTGGATATCCTTTTAGCTCTCACCCTGCTAAGCAAGAAAGACAATAGATGAAAATTATGAATCAGGTCCTTCTAGATAGAAAAAAATGTTAGGAGATTTTTTCTTCCACTTCCTTCGAGTTTTATTTACTTTATAAAGATTTTGCATACCTATTTTGATATACACTTGCTTGTGTTCAATGAAATTCATTTAGAGGACCAGCATTCGTAAATGCTAAGCTATTGGAGAAACGCAGAGAGCAGAAGTGTTTCAGAAACAAATTATTATGGCTATGTAATCTCACCTTTATTGAGCATATGGCGCTTTTGTCTTTGCATAACAACAATATTGTGAAGTAATATCTATCATGTGCCTTCCCTGTGCCGTAACTGTGATGTCTGGGAAAAACTCAAACCCTGATTTCCCTCTGCTCTCACACCAACACAATCACAATCAACACAGAAGGCGTCTGTGACCAAATGTGTAGGGGATTTTCCCTGCACACCAAGCAGCAGGGAACACCAGCTGGGTGTTATTTAATTCAATTTAATTGTGGCACTGTCTACCTGGAGATAGCATCAGATCCCACAGGTTGAGGCCTCAATCCCCAAAACGGCCCCCTTTCAGACACCAGTGGTCACCAGAACTTCTGACCGACCAGCTTCAAGTTGGGGTTTCCATGACAACCTCTCTGGATTTGATTTATTTGCTGGAGTGGTTAAGAAAACTCAGGGAGATGTGTTTACTGGTTCATTATAAAGGCTATTACAAAGGATACAGATGAAGAGCTGCATAGGGCAAGGTGTGGCGGAAGGGGTGCAGAGCTTCCAGCTCTCCCTAGGTGCCACCCTCCAGGGACTTCCACAGTGTTCACCCACATGGAAGCTCCACGAACCCTGTGCTCTTGGGTTTTTATGGAGGCCTCATTACATAGGGATGATTGATTAAACCATGGCCATTTGTGATCAACTTAACCTTCAACACCTGTAGCCTCCCTGGTGGTTAGTGGGTAGTGTGGAAGTCCCAACCCTCTAATCCTGCCTTTGTCTTTCTGGTGAGGAGCCGCATCCTGAAGCTACCAGTCAGTCATTAGCATATGAAAAGATAGCACTTTGGAGAGTCCAGAGATTTTAGGGGTTATATGCCAGGAAAGGGGGATGGAGAACAAATCTACATTTCATAATATCACAGATAGATACTCAATAGGGTAAAAATAAATAGCAACTTATTATTTAATAATTTATGCAGTGATTTCAAGCATTCATTCTTATCTTCTCTTCTAACCTGCTCTCTGCTACCCCCTTCCAACCGCCCCAAGCCGGGCCTTAGATCACTCTTTCCAATTCATACTATTTTAAGATTTAAGCTTCTTGCTTTATGAAGTCCCACTGGAATGTTCCAGAAGGCTTTGCCCCACCATATCAGTCTATACCAGTCCATTGGTGTGAGTCCTAGCACTACCCTACTCTGAGGATACAGTTTAAGCTGTGGAGGCTCTTGGCCTAAACTTTCAATATCGTACCTAAAGCTCAGAGGCTGCCGGGTTTCTTCTTAGTCTTGTCATCCGAAGGTCATTATTTCTGGTTAATGTCATTATCTGTCTACTGTCAACGTCCACCTTTGTAGTCACGGGTGGTCTATGTTTCAGTAGTGCCCTTTCTCCTTCCCTAGAGCACTCCCCTGACAATTTGAGAAAAGCTTCTGTCCACTGCTCTATCACTGGATAATTTCATTTCCTGTTTTCCTGGGGATCTGCCCATTGTTCCTGAAGTCTCCTTCACTTTTGACCCCTGGGAGCCCAATGTCTGGCTGCCTGACTGTGTACCCCCCAGCTGGGAATGCAGACTTTGTTGTACCTCCTGCCAGCACTCATTCTGCACACATCTCTTGGCATGGGACATGTGGAATGGAAGACATTGTGGATGAAACACCGGCAATTGCTAACGGATGGATATAGGAATGTTTGCTATGGCAACAAAGTCTCTTGATACAAGAAATCACAGGTTGGGCATCTCTAACTAATCATAAAGTCCTTAATCCAAAATGATCAAGATCCAAAACTTTTTGAGCATGAATATGAAACCACAAATGGAAATTTCCACACTTGACCTCACGGGATAGGTCATAGTCAAAACTTTTTATTAAAGATATTGTGTAAAATTATCTTTAGGCTATGTGTATAAGGTGTATATGAAACAAAAGAATTTCATGTTTAGACTAGGGTCCCATCCCCATGATATCTCATTATTTATATGAAAATATTCCAAAATCTAAAAATATCCAAAATTTGAAACAGTTCTGGTCCCAAGAATTCTGGATAAGGGATGCTCAAACTGTAATAAAAATGGGTATTATTCTGTGCAGAAAATAAACAAAAAAAGTGGTAGTGGGATAACAATAAGAGCAGTTCATAGCTTTTTATTTTATATGGACCCTCGATCTGAAAGTTTGAAGAATATTATATGTCAGTCAAGATAACCATTCCAAAGATCTTCATGCACCGTCTTTTAGGTATAGGATAATCTAGTAAGTGGTAGACTATATTTTGTTTTCATAGCATTAATTCTCTAGGGCTTAACTAGACCAAGGAGAAGGGGGTGAGTAAAGGAAGGGGGCCTGTGGAACCCATGACAAGAGTGATTTTTCTGCCCATCATTCCCTGAGACAGGAAACCACCTTCTAGGAGGAGACGGAATCTTTCATTTCAGGCAACAGCTTGCATGGATTTAGCCAACACCCTCTGTTTCGTTCTAAATGAATGCTCTAGTATTGATAGTCACAATACAGTTTGGCCTTAACTAGCCTCAGTTTGGGCTTCTGTAAGTGGTGATATTTTCCAATTGTGATGGTATATTTAATGTAAGTTTTCCTGTTTGGTGGACATGAGATTAGTTTTTATGTCCTCCTATTGCTTCCTCGTTGATAATTCATGAGCACAGTTTAATTTGTTGGACTGGGCATAAGCTGTTCTCCTGGCAGTAGAGAAACCTGGTAAGGACAGGAGTGGACTGTCAGTCTGTGGGTGACGAGAGAACAGTGCTCCTCTTGTTCTAGTGGGGGATTGCATGAGCGAGGCTCAGGCGTGCCCCTACGGGTGTGCAGCTGGGGGCGCACGCTTGCTCGCACTGCAGGCAGCAGGCTGTTGCGTGGATATGTGCCGAGATGTGTAGCCCCCAATGTGGCTGGAGTCAGAGGACACCCACTGTACACATAAGGTACAGATGCGAAAACTTGCCTCCAATTTGTCTGCGTTAGCCCAGTGGCTGAGCTAATTGATGTCCAGACTTATTAAACTCTGAAACCTCAGCAGATAATCAGTGGCACGACAGAGAACATGCTAAAGACATGACATTTTATTTCTAGCTTTCTAGCGTGCAGCACCTGACCCTGTTTTGTTTTTTTTTTTTTGTCTGGGGTAGAATCACCCTAGCTTAGTATGCATGAAAGTTGAGGATAATTTTTGGAGGGGTGCTGTAACCTATTTTATTTGTGGTTACAGAGGTTTCCTAGTTTTTCAAATTATCACAGGATGAAATGAGAAATGCCTTTATGAAAAAAAAAGTCCAGATGGAAATTGTCATTTGCTATAACTCAAGAATAAATATAGTGAGTAGACAGAGAACACTCTGTTGTGGAAATGTAGGCAGATTGCATGTGTTTTTTCTTTACTTAAAGATTGTTTTATGTACTTACTTATATCTATGAAAAGAATAGCCTGGATGTTTGGCAAGACTAAAGACAAATGAAATGAAAATCCCAATCCTGGAGAGATTTATTCCCTGAATGTCCAGGGAAATCAGGCAGTAAAACAGCCCAAGGAAAATGGAAGAAAATACTTTGAAAAGGTGAATAAAGACAAGATGTAACTATTTAGAGCCTATGTAACATCAAAGGATTACACATACTATATTTCTAATAATATCTCAGTTTCTGGAGTGCATTGTTATTAATTTTTAACTTTCTTAATAGAACCACGTGATCATATTATTTCTTTTATCCAATTATTATAGGTGTAGGTGCATGCGTATCTGTTATTTATACTCTTTCTTTTATTTAATAAAAATATATTAACGATACTGGAAAATAAAACTTCTAGCATTAACTTTTAATTAACACTTTCTTAGAATGAGAAATTATCATGCTAAAACAAAAGCTAAAAGAGATTTTTTTCCCCCATCTAATTATTTTTGTAGTTATCTTCATAGGAGGACACATAAAATTTTTTAATTGGGATTCCATTGTGCCTGGATATACAAGGAAAAAAAAACCCTAAGTAAAAGATAGAGTATCATACTTAATCTTAACATGCAACCAGAGAACAGTAGGGGATTTTACTTGTTTGTTAAAACTGCAGAGTTTTCCAAAGTCTTTTTCTTTACCTGGAGGCTTTAAATTGGGCAGCTGCATGAATGACACAGAAACCACATGGTGATGCCACAGAGCCCCCATCTGAAACCTGTGTCTCGGGTACTCGCACTCTGCGGCCAGGTGCATTTAATCACTTCTCAACGCCTCCTCAGGGAGAGAAGCGCACTTTTCCACAGGGAGGGACTGAGTCATGGAAAGGTTTAAGCCGTGGAGGTCTGAAGGTCAGCCCGTAGATCAGTTACGAGCTGCAGCTGAGGAGCCTCCTGTGCACGCAGGTAAAGGGTTGGGGTGTGCTCTGGAATGCAGCTGGACACAGCGGGCTGTGGGGTTTTAGTTCTTGCTTGGCCATGAACTTAGCCTGGCAGGTCACTAAAGTTTTGGTTACACGGTTTCTCTCTTGTCAACTGGGCCGGTAACTTAGGTACCCAGGGTTTCCTGAGAAGGGCTTTGGACTCTTCAGATGAGAGGCGCAACCTGAATCCCAGAGTGCACAGTGGGATGTTAGACTCTGAAGGTTTACAGAAAGAGGTATGTTTGGGTGAATGGTTATCTTTTGGCTTTCCTGGTCAAGCACTTTCATGTGTCTTCAGCCATGTTTCTTAACTGGCAGATATGAAACTTCACATTTATAAAGAAAACCTACTTAATGATTAGCCAGGCTAACCTTAGCCAAGGAATGATTAAGGGCCTCCCACTGGCATCGCACTCCTGAGTCCTAGTTCAGCTCTGTTGTTGATGAGCCCAGGGATTCTTGGGCCAACCACGGCCCCTCTTTGGGCCTCAGTTTCCATGTCTGTGCAAAGAAAAGATGGCAGTAAGATTAGTGGTTTTTAGACTGTGTTGAAAATGGCCCCAGATTTAATTGAAAGCACTGTCAGAGGAGGAGGAGGCTGGGCTTAAGGCTTTTAAAAAATAGGGTTTTTTTTTGTTAGAAAAATGGTAGAGAATCATTAGACTAAATGTTCCAGGAGCTCTTTTGGACTGTATGACATTTATTTCAAAAATACGACTTAAACATAAAATTTGCCTTGGAGCTGTTTTCAGTTTCGAGTAGCTACAAAGGTGGAGGGTTCAGAGATCCTGGAGAGACCACTGGCAGGCCCTGCCGTTTACCAACTGTGACCTTGGGCTCCTTTCTGAATGTCCTATTGCCTTAGTTTTCACATTTAAAAATGAGGTTAATAGTAACCCTCTTACTGTGCCGTTATGAGGGTAAATTAGTTGATAACCTAAAGTACTTAGAACCATGCCTGGAAGCTATTCAGCACTATGTAGGCGTTAAATAAATAGACGCCCATCCATCGGAAAGCTTGTGTTCTAACACGGAGGGAATGTCTGTAATTTGCAAGCAGCTCAGGATTTACTATATATCCAACATGTTTCAAGTTCTACTTAATAAGTTGGGGGTAACCTAAGAATTTGTGTAGAGGGGACATCCCAGACCAACACAGCAACCTGAACACGTTTTGGAAATTTAGAAGTTCCAGAAGTAGCAAAGTCTAGTGCAGTCAGGAAGTACGTGCTACTGTGGCTTAGTGGCTTATGCCTAAGGAGAGGTTTGATTGTGCTGGAGCCCAACGCAAGGCTCTAGGATTCCGTGCTGTGGAGGGCGCGACTTCTAGCTAGCGGCAGTGGTGGTGGTGAGGGAGGAATGTATACTGTCCTCTTTCCCTATGTGACTTTTGCAGTGGGTACTCAGCACCCAGAGCGTAAGGGCAACGGGCAGTCTGCTGCCTCAACTGATAGGGAACGGCACTGTTGGCTTAGCAGCAAGGGGAGAAGGCGTGGAGGATAGTCAGGGACTGAGCAAGTTTTCCCTCCTTGTATTCTTTATCTTGGGCCCCTGTGAAGGTCAAGTGTCCGCTCTTCCACCAGTGCACCCTTGGTTTGTAATCCCATTGCCATTTGCAAAGCAATACTAAAGCAGCCAGGTAGCTTTTGGGACCAAAGCACACTTCCCTGGGAGGTCTGTAGTTCCTGTTTAGATTGTGAAATGGGTTTGATGAAGGCTTTGTTTGTAAACTGCAACAGTGTTCATTTCCTTACCAAACGGTGCTGTCTCTGTTACTGTGGCAGCAGAAGCACGTTTATCTGGTTCCCGTTATATACCTGATTTGCGAAACCCATGTTCCATTGTGGTACAATTGTGTGTGGCATTTCAGGATAGTTTTGATTAGGATGTGTATCAATTTCTCTGAGATCTTATTAGCATAGTAAGTAGAGAAGAAAATTGAAATACAGCAAGTGTGATCAGAACATTCCCTTTTTATATTTAGTTCACTTGTTATGTCTTAATTTTTTTTTTTTTGAGATAGTAACTTCGTAAATAGTGGTGATTCTCAGTGGAAAGAAGGCAATTTTGTCTTCCCCTCCCCATGGGGACGTTTGCCAATATCTGGAAACATCATTTTGATTGTCAAGATTGTTACAATCTGGTAGTGACATCTCATGATTATAGCCAAGCAATACTGCTAAGCATCCTCCAATGTACAGGGCAGCCCTCCACCCCAAAACCTCATCCTGTCCAAATGATAGCAATGCCAAAGCTAAGAAACTCTGGTATAGAGAATGCATTCTATAAGAAATTTGATAGAATATATTCTGTATTCCAGAATCTCTTCCTTTCCATTTTCCAAATTCCATAAAAATGACTGTCTATTGAAAGACCTGTTTGAAATCTGTCTATTACAAGAAACCTACTTGCATTGCGTGAATTTCTTTTAATATAGTTTCTGGACATTCTCCTGATAGAAATGTTTCCAATTTAAGTATTAACCTTACAGATATTTTATGATTTTAAGCATAATATTTTATCAATTCTTATAAGCCAACTTATATGTTTCTTCTTTTCAAATTTGATTTTAAATTCCTTGGCAAAATTTCTTTGAATTGTTTTTAAAATGTCTAGTGTTAACCATACTTTACCTATTCAATAAATATTTAAGTCTTAAAGTCAATATTTGATACCTTGATACAAATCAAAATATTTTCTTGATATTCATAATTCTTTTCATTAAAGAATATTTATGAGATTATTCCCACTGGCCAACTTTTTAAGAGCCAGTGTTATCTTTTCTTTATTTAACACATTATAAATTAATATCGATGCCTTTGCTGGATTTAACAGTGAGTGCGAGATTGCCAGAGAGAAAATGTTTGTGTTTGGACAAGTACTGCTGTCAGGCATGTGGAGTCCTTTGAGGCAGAGCTAATTTGGTGGTGTCATTTTAACCACGTTCTGTTTGTTTTATTTCTAACAAGCTCTCTCCTCCATGTCTGTTTCTCTGACTACATAAGGCAGAAGACCTATAGCAGCATCATTGTTCAGGGGGAATTGGAAACCCAAAGTCCCTTTCTTCCTGGTCAAGAGAAGTCCCGGATATTCATCATGTTTGGTCATTTCAAGTGGCCTGTGGGTGGGTGTCTTTCTCTGCTGGCCCCTTGTGTGAGCAGATAAGGCGCAGCTGGCTAGACCTGCTTACCCTGGCTGAGTCGGTGACCTCTCCTCCAGACCTGTTCACCAACACACATCTTCCACCTGGCCAGTTCAATGATAAGGACTAATAAATGACATGGAAGACAATCAAGCCTCTTCAAAGTCTCCCCTTTTAAAAGGCTTTGGAAATAATTCGTGATGGTTGGCTCTCAGCCGTGTACCGGTCACTGTGGCCACACTTCGCACATACTAGCTCACTTGCTCCGTGCGACCACCTAGTGGGTCGGCTGTGTGCATCTTCATTAACCCACAAGGGTACTCGGCCAACATTTTTACTCCTGCTTTGACTCAGGTCTGCCCAGCCTCAGGTGTAGTGTTCTTCCCACTCTGTCTCTCCGCCAGGGTGCCACTGGCTTGGACTATACATCATCCTGGTCAGTGAGGCTGAATGGAGGCGATGCAGGCCGAGAAGGCATGTTGTCCTGGGCCTTCCGAAAACCATACTTTAAATTTTGCTTAAAGTTAAGAAAGGTGCTGCCTTATGAATGGAACATTTGGAAAGCCCTAAGTTAGAGAGAATTCGTGGCTACTGGAGGGTAGGAACGATTTTTACAGGAGTACACGTGACAGTCCAAAGGGTGAGATTCCCGTGGAATTTTGGATCTCTGGGGAGTCTGTTTTTCTGTGAAGCCGTTTCTAATCATTATTCACATTCTCGGAGAGGACAGAAATGCTGTAACAAGCAGGGTGTTTCAAACACCCTGTTTTGTTTCCTGACGTGTACAAACAAAGTCTCAGAGACCGTTCCTGGAGTTGGCTGCTTGGGCTGTTGTTTCATGGTGGGATAAAATAATCTCTTGCTTGACGTTCTGTAACTCTAGAAGTTGCGTCCAGATCTCACAGCTCTAAGTCACACTGGGTGAGAGAACACGCTTTGGAGAGCTGCGTACCTTATATTACCTCTTGGGGGGCTGGGTAATCTCTTTTGGAATCTAATCCCTTTTCAGAAGGAGGGAGACAGTGTAATAATGGTTCATCAATTATTGATTTCTAGTCACATTTCGCCAGGATCTTCCTTACGTGGGTTAGGCTTTGGGGAGGTCACCTGAGACAGTCCACTCAGTGTTTGCTCATTCATTAGTGACTATTTTCTTCCTATGATCTCAAGAACTAGCTATCAGTCTAATTAGGGTTTTTGCCCCTAACAAGGGGAATTTGTCTTCTAATTTTGTGTCTCATGGGACGTGGGGATGGTCTTTCATAAGAGGAACCTTCTAATCACTCATCATTGCAAATATACATTTCGATATAATTTGATTAAAAAAGGAACCTAGTGATATAGCATTAGGGACTTGAGCTCTGTTACCAAGTTTGTAAATGGTTCAGTCTTGGCAGAAAGTATTATTGCTGGTCCTAGAAAGTTATGGGAACCCAAGCTGCAATTTGGGTCCTATTTTTTCCTTTTATACATATATAGAGGAGAGCATTATTTGAAACCACTTGACTGTATGACTTTGATTAGGAAAAATCATTGATGTATTCTGCAGTTTAACCTATGGCAGGCAGCTAATGAAAGCATGGATCACTGTGGTCCTGAGAGATGTGACAGCTCTGGGTTACACAGATGGGAAAATGAACATAGGAATCCTACTGCTTTCTTATGAAAATGATTCATAGTAAGAGGCTGAGTGTGGCTTAGAACGTGGGTGTGAACACTGGAGTTTTATACCCAGGCCTTGGCTGTGTTTTTGATCAGCTCCAGTGGCGGAAGAGGGGAGCTGTGTGTGTCCGGTTTCTGTTTCTCTTTTTTCTCATTCTCTTCTTCCATTTCATGAAGTTGTTTGTTGCTAAGGCTTAAGCCTCTGAGCACTGACAAGGAGTATTCAGCAAAGCGGACTGGCCCATTTTCAACAGAGTATGAGATGGGGTTCCAATTTTCATGATAATGTGGCAGCAGGTGTGTGTTAATCATCGTGTGCTAGGCAGAGTGAGGTGATGCATGTAAAGAATTCAATATCATCATCTTCACAGCAATGCACGGGGACAGTACAGTTAATATCCTAGTTTCATAATGAGACAGTTGAGTCTTGGAGATGTGAACTCACCCAAAGTCACCTAGCCAGCAAGGGGCAGTACAGGGACTCACACTCAAGATGCCTGATGGAGGAGCTGGACTTCCCAATCTCTCCTTGCACGTCCTCATTTGTCACAGATATTGATGGCATCTGTGTACTGTTTAAGACGTAAGAGGTATGGTGATAAAAACGTGTACAGTGCTAAAAGACTGTCTTTGCCCATGGTCTTGTGTTGACTTGGGGGAATTAAGTTCCTAAACAGTTGTGCCACTTTGCAAGTGGAATAACAAAGGGTACGTACAAAGGGATTTGAGTGCAAGGTGGAAGAAAGAATTGACTCTCATAGGGGATGAGAGTGGTGTGATAACACAGCTTTTGTGGATGCATTTGAGGTGGGCCTTCACAAAACAGAAGATGAAACTTTGGAGATGGCATTTGGAGCAAAAAAGCAGGTGTGTGGGCATGGACATGCTGGTGTCTCAGGGGCTGAATTGTGGGTACATGGTGGGCAGTGATACAGGAAGGGGAGTGTGGCATGAGGGTGGGTTGCATGTTGCTGGCAATGCTCAGGGACCCTCATAGGATCAAGCCTAGAAGGTCCTGACAGAGGCATTAAGCCATGATAGATGGAAGAAAAAGGATAACAGAAGCAGGGATGGTTCAACCAGGACACTGGCTGGGGCAGGGAGAGAAGGGCCTTCAATAGATACCATCGAGGGGCCCTTTAATACAGGCCTCCTGGGGGATTGGAAACATTAAAAGCATAAGATTATTTATCCTCACCAAAGCCTTGACAGGTAGACAGTACTGATACTTTTAGAAGAGGAAAGAGGGTTTGCAAACATCAGCAACCTTTTGAACGGCATAAGGCTAGATGGTGGGGCATATTTCATACCCACATCTGATTCCCGAAATAGCCCAAAGAACCTGTGAAATATCACATTTGGGTGGCAGAATTGTAGATAAAGTCATAGCATGTCTTACGAATTGAAGGTGAGGTTGAGACATGCTACGTCCAAGAAACCTACAAGTGTTGATAGAAGAGAAAAGCTGTCAAAGTCCTTTCCAGCTCTGTGGTTGTGTAATTACAGTGGAATTAATTGTCTTGGGCCATGACCTGCGTCTCCTTATTAACTGAATATGTGGATGTTTTGTTTTGTTGATCCTCCTTTACGGATTGGCGTTAAGAGCGGAGAGTGGACCCAAAGCATACGGTGTAGACATCTGAGTCGTGTGTGTGTGTTTGTGTGTATGGTTAATCTTTGAAAGCATGTGGTTACAGCAAAGGACATGATTTTCCATGCTGTAAACCAGTGGAGACAACTATAGACATTCATATGTAGAGCCTGATTCAGTGGGACAGGCTTTGCATTGGTTCGTTAGAGCGTGCTGAAGGCGGCATGCTGGCCTGCTCAGAGACGCTGGTGTGGGGAGAATGGTGACCGTCAGGACAGGAAGCAGCTGTTTGTTATGACTGTGTTGTGCCTAGCTAACAAGCTTGGGCCAATTCTCATCTTTGAAATTCCTTAGCAAAACTCCCATAGGATGAAAATCTTGCCCAGAAAATCCCCACAACATGAGAATCTTGCCTTGTGGTTAAGGAATTAATTTGTAAAGAGATGCCTGTTAAAGATTTATAGAATGGTGATTTGGGAAAAACAACTCTTTCATGACCTGAAATACTATTGTGACAGTTCGTCCACATGATAACCTCATGCTGCGCCAATGGTGGAGTGAGGGATGGTTCTGTTAGGAGCTGAGAAGACCTCCAGGGACGGCGGGTCCTTGTCGCTGCACAGGTGTGCGATTGACGCTGCATATTACGAGGGGGAACATGTGGTCTCTGGGAGAGTTCTGAGATTCCAGAAGAAACATGTTTAATAATCTAGAGTGGACACAGCGGGACACGTTGTCTTTGGATGGCATATGGCACTGGACCCTTCATCTGCATTGAAACTTAGCCCTCTGTGCGATGAAGTACCCAAGCGCTAGTGATTGCTATGTAGTTAAACTAACATGTCCAAGCACTTGGGCACGGCTTTTAGGATCTTGCCCATCCTCCTTCATGCCTGCTGGCTCTTCCACCTTGCTCTTCTCTTTGGGAATGACTAACACTGAAAAAAGTTTAGTTTAGCTATCTGCCTTACTTGCTTTACCACTGGGGAAAGAATGGAAATTTCTATCAAACAAGTTTGGGTGAAGAAGTGTGTGCATAGTCACTCAGGACCGTGGGAGTGAGTTCTTGGGCTTGGAGCCAGGGCTCTCTCAACACAATTATTATGTAACTAATGGAAATTAGTCATATAAATTGTGAAGTAATTTATGATAGATAATATAAATTACAAAAATAATTATAAATAATGTAAGGTAATTGTGGAGTTGATTGGTTTTCGAATATCTATATGGCAACAAGATATTTAGATAGCTGGTACATTTCAGTGAAAAAAAATATACTTAGATGATGGGCTTAGACAATTGAAGAAGAATGTCAATTTTATTAATACACTGTTTTTTATATAGCTCTTTTACTTTTTATATATACCAGTGGCTGGTCCCCCTGTGCCATCTGTGTCAGGCTGATGGGAGCCTGGCCTGTGAAACTCCACATATGAAGAGCTTTCTCCTCTACTTTTGGGGTCCCCTCAGTCACTGTTACCACCAGACACCACTGCTGAAGTCCCTCTTCCCCCAGACAGAGCCCCCTAGGTCTGTCCTGAAAGTCAGCCAGCCCTGACCTTCCTCCTCTCCCCCCAGATCCTGCTGGAACCATCAGTTCAAGCACCTGGCAGCCTGGGTTGGCATTTGGAAATTTCTTTTAAATAATAACTTTACTGAAAATGTAAAACTTTCATGTACCATAAAATTCAATTTTTTAAGGTTTTCAGCATTTTTCGTATATTCACAGAACTGTGTAACCACCACCACTATCTAATTTTAGAGTTTTGATCACCCCCAAAATAAACCCTGTACCCATCAGCAGAAAATACCCATTCCTCCTCCCCACAACCCTTGACAGCCGATAATCTATAGTCTGTGTCTCTGGATTTGCCTATTCTAGATATTTCATGTAAGGGGAATAATAGCATATCTGGCCTTTTGTGTCTGGTTTCACTCCCTGGGCATGTTTTCAAGGTTCCTCCACGTGGCAGCGTGGGTCAGCACTTTGTTCCTTTTGCTGGCTGAACAGTACTTCCTGTACGACACACCACAGTTTCTTCATCCCTTCAGCGTTCGTTAGGTGATGGACATTTAGACAGTTTCTCCTTTTTGGACTGTTATGAATAGTGCTGCTAAGAACATTCATGAATGCATTTTTGCGTGGACATATGCTTTTATTTCTCTTAGCCATAAACAGAGGAGTGGGATTGCCGGGTCATTGAAATTCATTCTTATGGAGAGGTGAATGTTTTAGTATTATTTTACATTTGAAATGCAGCACACATATTATGCAGTTTAAAAATGTGATGTCTTCAGTGGTGATGGTACAGTATTTTTTGCAAAATTATCTGGTGACACAGGATTGCACAGTGGTTTTGGAGTCAGATACAAGTGAATTCAAGTCCTGGCACAGCCACTTTCTGGATTTCTGATAACCTGGGGCTAGAAGGTTGGCTTCTCCTTGAATCACAGTTTGTTGTCTAGATTAAACTTACGTCTGGGATTTTCAAACTCTCACAGTTTTTTCTAAAGTTTTTCATGTCATTGCATGCAGAAAATGGTAATATTTGTGTGGGTAAACTTGGCAAATGGAGGTGACTTTTCCCCTGAAGGGCTTGGTGCCTGGCACAGCTGAATTGCAGGTCTGCAGTTCACCCTAATCCAGGCTGGACTGTTCTCTGCTGCAGCTCTCTCTGGTAGGAAATGGTGTTCTCGATGTGAACACAGCCCTGCCTCTTTCTATGACCGTTCCCCTTCCAATCTGTGAGAATCATCATTAACCACTGGAGAAAAATACCGGACAATACACTACACTTTTGGAGGGTTATGATCTCATTGTATTTTATTTTCAGTGTGATATGTGGGGAAACTCTCAAGATAAATGAAGATGCCAGTGATAATGTTTTTGAACACTTTGGCTCTGACTCCCACTTAGGAAGTTATGGACACCCGCCACCAACGCACTTAATTTGATCTGGAATTTGATGCCACACTGGTGTCCTATTTTTCCTCGGCTTCTGAATATCATAGTGGTTTCCTTTAGTTGGATTTTTCTTCTCTTGTCTCAGTAGGAGGTCTTTCGTCAGTATGCTGCTTAGGTAGAAAATCTAACTTAAATTCTAGTTTCCTACTATGAGAAAAATCTTCGGCCATGTGGGATTTCCTGTAGAGAAGTGGGTGGATCAACTCATTCTATTTTATTTTTCTCTGCAGATGGTGGTGGGGTTAGCTCTCCCAGGCAGAACAGGATCACCCAGGTGCCAAGCTGTAGGGGGTCATGGCCGACATGGTGATGTCGAGTGAGAGGGAGGCCTTTTGGGTGGTAATCTAGCTCTGACAGGATAAAAGAATTATGGTTCTTTTAAAAACCATTAATGGTTGTCTTTGACACCATCTTTCATGTTCTTGGTGGCATCTTCACGTATAGCCATGCATAAAAAATTTATGGAGGCTGGACGTGGACTTATTAGTAGGGACACTTTAGTCCTCTTGTGATATGAATTAATCAGACAGGACACTCAAGTTTCCAATTCATCTTGATTCTTCTGTGTGACACCTTCCTAGCAAAAGAATAGATTACATTTTTTTGTTATAATAATCATACCTGTCCATTTGCAATAAATTTGCAAAAAAACCCCCCCCGAAAGTGTTAAAAACTAAGCAGAACCATGTATGTCAGAACATGCTACTGATTGGGTGTATTTTTCTCCTGATGTTAATCATAACAATAAAGATCTGCATTGTCATGTCTAACAATTATTGAGTACTTGCAGTGGGCCCGGCATTGTTCAACGTGTTTTACATTGATTAAATCATCAATCCTTACAGACCTTATGAGAAAGGCATAAACATTATGCCAACTTGAAGATGGAAATAGAGGCCACACAACCACTAAGTGGCCGGGCTGGAATCTGCACCCTGGCGGTCATAGAGCCAGAGCCCCTATGGCTGTGTCTGCTCGCTGAACCACAGAAGCAATCTATTGCTACAGTACATTTATATTCAATAAGAGAATGTGTGTGTGCATATGTATGCATTTGTTTACATGCTGCACGCAGTGTTTAGTTTCGTGTTGATCAACTTAATATTATATCTTGAGCATAGGTCATTAAAATTTCTGTTAAAAATAATGTCCTGCCTTCCTGATGTACTTATTTGTATAGAATTATTTCCTTCT
>CAUYRT010008820.1:0-27120 GCA_963574885.1 Lepilemur ruficaudatus | reverse complement strand
CCAATTAATTTCTTTCTATTTTTAGTAGAGACGGGGTCTCGCTCTTGCTCAGGCTGGTCTTGAACTTCTGACCTTGAGCTATCCACCCGCCTCGGCCTCCCAGAGTGCTAGGATTACAGGCGTGAGCCACCGCGCCCGGCCAAGATGCCTAATGTTTTTAAAATAAATTTCCATTTCTGCTTCAGCTTGCTAGAGTAGGTTCTGGGGCTGGTAACCAAGACCCTGACTGATGTGCTTGCTATGGTCTGAATGTTGTGTCCCTGCAAAATTCATATGTTGAAACCTAATTTCCAGTGTAATAGCATTGGGAGATGGGCCTTTGGGAGATGATTAGGTCATGAGGGCAACACCCTCATGAATGGGATTAATGCTCTTATAAAAGGAGCCCAAGGGAGTTTTCTCACCCTTCTGCCATGTGAGGATGCAGCAACAAGGTGCCAGCTATGAAGCAGAAAGTTAGCTCTCACCAGACACCAGATCTGCCGGTGACTTGACTTGGACTTCCCAGCTTCCAGAACTGTCAGCAGTACATTTCTGTTGTATATAAATTACACAGGCTAAGGTCATTTTTATAGCAGCCCAAACAGACTAATCCAGCACTCAAGATCCCTGTCCACTGGGTTGGCCAAATAACAAGGCCATGTACTCTAGGAAACAATCAAAACTCTTCAATTCAATGTAATCAATTACTTCAGCGTAATGATTAGTTTTTGGAGAGAAACGGAGCACTAGGACTTGGCACTGTTTTTCTTAAGGAGATTTTCATCTTGATGGCCTATGTTACAACCAAGTTCCATTTCCCCTGCAATGGGTGGCAGCTGACTGCTTTGCTGAGTTCTATGAAGTCTTCCTCTGGCCTGCTTGGAGACTACCCCAAGCATGCTGCAGAATTCAGAGATCAGCCATAATTCTGCATGGAATTATACCTCCTCTGTGCTCTATCCCATTTTTCAGGTGTAGACTTCCTCCTAATTGTGTTTGCTTTTGATCATTCTCCAGTTCCTTCAGGTAGTTGTCCATTTTTTTTCATAGTTTATAGTTGTTATCTATGTGAGGGTAGGTCTGATAGGAGTTTGTCAGACATTACTGGAAATGGTCCACTAGAAAAAATTTTAAATGGGGGAGTGACATGCACTTATTTACTTTTTAAAAAGATAATTTTGGCTGCTATGTGGGAGAATGAATTTTAGCAGGGATCAATGGTAGAAGTAAGGAACACAGTGATGAGGCCGCTGCAATCGTCCAGGAAAGAGTTGGCGGTTGTTCTTACTGGGGTAGGTTCAGAAGAAATGATTCCAGTGTGAAGGTAAAGTCAACAGGATTTGCTAAAGGATTAGATGTGGTGAGTAAAAGAAAGAGAACACTCTAGGATGGCTCCTAGGTTTGTACCCTGAGCACTTGGGTGGATAATGGGGCCTTTTAATGAGTTGGAGAAGATTCAGCAGGAAGAAATTGGGGCAGAGACAGTATATTAAGACATTAAGTTTGAGGTGCCAACTGGATACTAAAGAAGAAATGCCAAGTACATGGCCAGATGTTCAACTCTCGATTTCAAAGCAGAGGTTGGAGCTCTTTAATTTATATATGGTACATGACAAAATAGGATTAGATAAACTTGCTTGAGGAAAGTGACGGTGAAGAAGGGTGGTCTCAGGAACAAGCTCTTGGACTTGCCAGAATTTAGAGGTTGAACAGGACAGAAGGGTCCAGCAAAAGAAAAGGCTAAGAGGTATCGAGGAAGCTAGGAGAAAAATTCTAGAGGAAAAAAGTAACAGTGCTTCAAGAAGAAATGATGAGCTGAATGCTGCCGTGAGTTTGAGAAAATGAAGACAGAGAACACACCTTAGACTGAGCAGTGGAGGAGAGTGTCCGTGAATGAGGACTGAAGCCCATGTGCAGTGGACTGAGGAGGAAACGGAAGGCAGGGAGGAGTCAAGACGGTGACGACGGAGAACGTGTGTCGATGGCACACTGTGGAGTGGGGAAAGAAACGGGCAGTGGTTGAAGGGAGACGCGGGTCGAGGAAAGCTTTCTTTGTTTAATACTAGAGTTACAAGAATATGTTTACCTACTATTATAACAGTGAAACTCCACTCTGTGGATCTGTTACTGTGTGAACATAGCTGGGTCCATATGTAGCCTGCATATTCTTGGCTTCCCTTGTCTTATTTCACATGTCCCCGAAGAGGGGGAAGAATGTATTTTGCTATTTTTAATACAAATAAAAAAAAATAAAACTGGTTAACTACATAGTTACCAATGGGAACAAAATCCCACTGTCATCTGATTACCAACAGGCACTCGGTGGTCATTGATTCCAACAAATCTACATTTAGCACCCTGTGTAAAATTTTAACCTTTTATATATGTAGCAAAAGCTCTGTAAAATAAGGGTATTTTCTGTGGGTGATATGGTCAGTCAGTCCTTTCAATGATGAATTATATGGGACTTTCCTATAATCCCATAGGGAGCAATATAGTTGAATGATAAGAATACAGACTTTGGTATCACTCCTACCTAGGTTTGAATCTTGGCTCTACCTCTTCCTCATGCTGTACCTATTTTAAAGATAACACAGATCACAGCTAAATATTTGTGTGTCTTCTAGACTTCACTAATACCATGAATAGAGCTGACTTTCCATTCTTGTACTCAATCACTGCTTTGTACATGTAACTGTAGGTCATATGTACTTTAACCACCTTAAAATCTATCTCAACATTGGAAAACTGTCAGTACAGGTGACCGGAACCAAGCACTTAGCTTGAGTTGCAGAGGTGAAGACAGTCCACACCTCCAAGGGTTTCCGGCCACCAGGGATCACTAAATTGTATCAGCAGGTGTCCGTGCAAAGTCCAAGAGGTTAATAATGAACAACTCTATTTTATCTGTGGCTAGGGAGGTGGACTCGGTGTTGTCAACACCAGGCACACACACGGCACAGCATTTCCCAAGAGAGACGCAGAGAGAGAAGTCAGAGAGAAATGAACCTGTTAGAGAGATTACCCTTTTCCTGGGATTTCCTACTGGGTTCCCAACAACTGCTTGTGTCTGTCACGAGTCACTCTTTGCCCTTCTGCTTAACTTATCTAAGCTAATAATACTCAAAACCAAGACAAAAATCAGAAATTTAATTTTCCCTCAAACCCATTAAAAGACAAAGCAATGTTCCTCATCGATGGAAAGGACCGGCTTTCCTGTCTAAAGTCAAAGGGAAGCCTCTGAGAGTGATAACATTTGGTTTCTAGAAATTATATTGAGCGGCATTATTCAAAGACTAGATTTTCCATTGTTCTCATTTTGGGGTCTGGAATTTGCCTGAAAATAAAGCAACAGGGAGAATAGATGTTTTCTAATCATTTGCATATATCTGGCATGCTATCCCGACAGTCGGAACCATCATAGTATCAAACTAATAACACACTTCAAAGTGAAAAAGAGAAAATAGGGCCTCTTTTACAAGTAAAAAAAAGAAATAATCTAGGTAAGGCTTTTGAGCTTTCCTCTAGTTTTATACCCTGTCCCAGGAAATGGAGCTCATGTGCTCTTACATTAAGAAACATTCCTCCTATAGCCTGTTTTAACATTCGAAATGAGCAGACAAACCTTTGTTATCCCTAACAATTCAGCCACATCACGCTCTCCACACACACACACACACGCAAGCATGAGAAACTCAATCTTCCTGCTTCCAAAACATGAAAGGCTGCCGGGGTTCTACGGTGCCGAGGAGTCTAGGTATCCCAAGAAAGGGCTCTGATCCTCTGATCGCGGGCCACCGAAGCCCTCCCCTGGGAAGTGCCTGCTGACAGCAGCAATGGAAAACACCACCAAGGATGGGTGCTTATGGGTGAATTATTATTGCTTAAATTGCCTTCCAAATTGTAAAACTCCTTCCAGGTCTCCAACCAGAGTGAACAGCATAGATGCTGCCTGAAACAGCAACACTGCACAGAGAGGAGTTAATTGCATCAAATATGCATGATGGTCAAATTGAGCAGAGAACCAGCGTGCACTATGGATCTCCAAGCTGTTGAGATTTCCTGTAGTTCATTTTTACCAACCTAACAAATATTATCTGACTCCCTCAGGAGAATTAAAGTACCCACTACAATCAGAAAGTTAAGGATTGGGATCTTCCTATTTTCATTAAAGGAGTGGGATGAGGTCCTTTAACATATGAGCATAAGAATGTGTGTATGTAAGAGAGAGAGCACAATATTTTAAGCTGTGTCCACTGGAAGATGGAAAGAATGAAGAAGGGAAAATTATACTCCCTGCTGTTAAGGTCAGGGCATCTCTGTGTGGTCTATCGGTCACTTGTACCAGCCTGGGCAACAGAGTAAGACTCTATCTCTTTAAAAAGAAAAAAATGGATATATAAAGGGGAAATTGCTCAAAACATGGGGCCAGGACAACTGGCCATCCACAAAGTTAGTTCTACATGAGTAAAAAATCTAAATGTGAAAAATCTTCAATCCTGTATCTTCAGGACAAAAAAGGAGAATTTTTTTTTAATATTGTTATAGGAAGTTTTTCAACAATCTATAAAAAGTATAAAGAAGCAATTTATTAACTTGGTGACATGAAAAATTTTAAACTCTTTATGATGAAAGACTCGAAACATAAAAGACACACAACTAACTGGGAGAAGATATTTGAAACACACAGATCTGAGATGATTCCTATCCATATTTACTAAGGAACTCTCACAAACCAGTAAGAAACAGGTAACTAATACTACAGAAATGAACAAAGGATATAAACTGACAATTCACAGAAAAGAAAACCAAAATGTTCCCTAAATAAATTGAAAAATGCTAATCTCACTAACAATCTGGCAGATGCAAATTTTAAAAATTAGATATTATTTTCACACATATCAGATTGGAAAAAATATTTAAAATCTGATACTATTAACTGTGAGAATGTTAAGAAATAACAGTCCTTCTACATCACTAACAGTACTGTTAATTCATTTAGTTGGTTTAGAGAGTCATTTTTTAATATCTATTTAATTTTAAAATGTACATCCTTTATGACCCATCAACTTCTAGATATATAATGAAGAAAATTTCATATATGTGCACAAGGTAATGTGTGTAAGGTGTTCATTTTGGCATTGTTTATAACAGTAACACATTGGAGAAGGCCAAAGTATCCATCAGTAGGGTAAAGAATAATCAAACTGTGCTGTATTCATATAGCGGGTTACTAGCAGCAGTTAAAATGAAATAGGTCTATTGAATCAACATGGATAAATCTGCAAAACATAGTGTCAAAATAAAAACATGTTTCAAAAGCATATATACAGAATAATGCCATTTAAGTAAACTGTTAAAATATACATAGTATTATATGAACAACCAGATATAATAAACAGTACAAAGCATATATGCAAATGAAGCACATCAACTTTCAGTTGATGTTTTTTCTGAAGAGGGAGAGAAGGACTTGAGCTATGTTTCATATCTTAAAAAAAGAAACATCTGAAGTGCATATGACAAAATGTTAACACATTTGCTAATCTGAGTGGTGAGTAAATAGACATATTATTCTATAGACTGAAATATTTCATAATTAGAAGAAAAATTTAAAAAAAAAACCAACCACAAAGATGTTATTAGGTTAGGTAAGATTGACATAGTCCATTATAGGCCTGTGTGCTGGACAGTTCTCTGCATGGCCTTGGACTGACCCAGTTCTCCCCTCCTTCTCACTTGTAGTTCTCACGAATAACTGTAGAATGTACTGGAAATGCAACATCTGAGACAAGAAGGAGCTGGCTAGAACAGCGTGGGCTCTGTTCTAGTCCCCCCTTAGAAACAGGATGTCCTTTAATGCTTTAGCCTAGTGAGTCACACGACCTTGGTGTATAAAACCAGGGCAGGCTGCTTTCTGGGGTCCCCTCGCTGCCCTGCAAGTGAGGCACATGCAGTTGAGATGCCATCTGTGCTGGGCAGCTTCCCTGAGCCTTGGGGGACCAGCTCGCCCTGAGTCCAGGCTTCTGGGACTTGCTGCCTCTCTGCCAGTAATAAATCTGCTCCATGTAACTCGTTGCATGGGTGGGTGTTCTCCCTCACTGGGCTCAGACGGGTTGACACCAGCGCACTGTGAACCTGCTTCACATTGTGATACATGGAAGAGGGGGAGGAAGTCCAGGTCACCAGTCTTTTCAGAGAAAGCTGGTGGGAGGTAAAAAGACATTTGTAAAGGCTAACTACAATAGGATTTGGTTAGAGCAAAATATTAGTATTATTTTTATTCATGGACAGGGGACTGGAGATGCTGATAACCACACTGGTGGAATGTTACCTGGATACCAAATGCTTTTAGCAGCTAGCAGATAATGTGGTTTTTACTTTTTCTTACTAAATAAATTTGTCATGAAAATAGCACCAAAGAAACCAAAGAGATGAGGCTACCTAAGTAGTGTGAAATACAGAAAACTAAGATATCCTTTGTGATATCCTGGAAAAAAATACTTTTGGTCAGGCCTTAGACTGGCAAAGACTGGTCTCCAAATAAATCATTTTCTGAGACCCAGAGGGCTTCCTCTCCTTCTGGGTGTATCTTCAACAAAAAGTCTCCCTTGAAGTCAGGGACTGAGGGCTATTAGGTTAATGAGAACATCTCCGGTTCTGGAAATCTGAGAATGAACAACGGTCGTGATCAAGTGAAATATTGCTTGGCAAAAAGAAATTCTGGACCAGAATCTAGTACATAATAAATGCTAAGCGAGCATTTGTTAAACTTAACAAAACAGCCTCGGTAAACAGAGGACAACTGAGGCAACCGGGCAAAGAAGCAGGTGACACTGAATTGTTTAGGTGCAGTTCTATCACCATGGACCGTGTATACTTCATACTTCCTCTTTCCCCTTTGACTTCTATTTTAATCCCCCTTCTCTCCACTTTCCTGTTATCCTCTACTTATGCTTTTATTAACTTGGCCCCAAAGCTTCCTTAATCAGGTTTCTAAGGATGTCCCCAAGTCTGTCACCTAGTGAAGTGGGTGATTTCTGCTTTGCAAAGCACTGTGGACAGAAAGGCCTTTCATTTTGTCCTAGAGCTTGTAGATGTCAACCCAAGAGTCCCCGTTTGACACAAGTATCTGGAGGCCAGGTGCATTGGAGAAGCTAGACCCCTCTCTCATCCCAGGGGAAGAATTTTTATTAGTCAAAGCCAAATATAGTACGATCCCTCTTGACAGTGACCGTTTTAGGAATAAGCATGTGTTGCAATTCTGGCCAAAGAGACAGGAGGGAAAGTGTGCTGAGAAACTCATTTTGCCCCTAAAAAGGAAAAAGAAGCTCATTCCCTTTTCCAGTCTTTCAATTTGACTGTGGAGATGATACCCACTGGCCACTGCAGTCATCCTGTGACACGAGAGGACAAACCCAAGGGGAAAAGCCATAGACGCGCAGAGCGCAGAATGGCAGAATGGAAAGATTAAAAGTACTTGAGTCCTTGATACTATAATTGAACCGCTGAATTAACTAACCCTGGAGCAGCCCTACCATAGGATTTCCTGTTAAGTGATCTATTAAAAGTCCTAAGTATTTCAGCTACTTTTAATTGTGTTTTTTGTTTCTTTCAGCAGACACTGCCCTAACAGATACACTCCAACCCAAAATGATGATGATCAGATTCCACGAGGTGAGTCCTTGGCCAAAAGTATCTCCGTAGAGACAGTCTGCACCTTTTAAAATCAGGTTTGTTGGGCCAAGAGAAACTCGTTTCTTGAGGATTTTCCATCTCTCTTCTCCTGGGCAACATTTTAGAAAAGCCACTCTGTTGGTAAGCAGTCATTCACTTAAGTAGTTACTGAGTAGCCCCTGGAGCCAGGCACTATTTTAGAAGCTGGGATAATAGTGGTGAACAGGAATGGCAGACTCACTGTTTCCAGGGAGCTTACATTCTGGGAGTCGGGGGTGAAAATGATACAGGAGTAGACCAGTAAGTGCATAAGATGAAGTCAGACAGCAACAGGTGCCACATGGGACAGGGAGAAGAGGGCTGTGATCAATAGTGACCAGTGGGCAGCAGGATCATTTTGGACAAAGTATCGGCACAGGTCTGTGTTAAGAAAGTGACATCTGAGCACAGATCAGAGAAGCAGTCAGCGCATGGGGACCTGAGGACAGAGCTCTGAGGACAGAGGCAAGGGCCACATGCAAAGACCCTGGGGAGGAAACGTGCTTGGGGACCTTGAGGAACAGTAAGAGCACGCGTGTGGCTGGAAAGGCAGGAGGGAGGCAGAGGGCTGGTGGGCCAGGGCGGGGAAGTCAGTAGGAAGCGGGTCAGGTGGAACCTTGAAGACTGTGGCCAAGAGTCTGCACGTCGTTCTGAGCGCAAAGGCAAGCCACCAGCACGCTTGCAGCGAGGGCTTGACGACCCGTGATCCAGTTTCCAGGAGGTCGCACTGCAGTCTGCCCTCTGCTTCAACCCCTGCAAAGGCCATTTTCTCTTCTTCTCAGCGGGGCCCAGCCCTGGGCACAGACTCCCAGTGCCCTGGGAGGCCGCCGGAGCCCGAGCCGAGGGAGCGAGAGGAAGGAGGCTGACTTCACGCAGAGGCTCTTGCTTTGGTCCTTGCCCCACGCGGCCCCTTTGGAGGCTGGCTCGTCTCTGCGAGACAGATGGGAGATCTGACATGTTAACTAGGAAGAAAAAAAATCCACTTCTTCGAGTTCACTGCCCTGTTAGAGGCCTCACAACAAGCAGCAAACTTTCTTTTTTTAAAAAAAGAAAAAAGAAAAAGAAAAAAGTAGGTCAGGCCTCTTCTGCCTGGTAGCGCGCGGAGGGCTGGGCAGGCGCCAAGAGCAACTGCTCCGCTTGGAGGTCTCTGTTGAGCAATCCGAGTGATGTCAGAGCCCGCGGCCTCCGACAGCGGTCCGGCTGCCGAACCTGACCTCACCCGTGGTTTTCCTGGTAACTTTTTAAAACCATTACTTCCTGCCCTGTGCTTTATTTATCCCACATGTTTATTTTCTATGCAGTCCATCCCGAAACAGAGCTCTGTGTGAGCTTCCAGGTCACCGTGTCCCATCAGGGCAAGTTCAACCGATGGGGGAAGAGCTGGAAGATCAAACAGGCCACCTCGGCCACCGCTGAGCACGGGCTACTACTCGCTGCAGAGCGGGGCTGCTTGTTCCGGGGCCAGCAGGGAAAGTTGGCGACTGTGATTTGTGCAACCAATCCCCCTTCTCTGAAGGACGTCCCGTGGGCAGGGCAGGTCCTCCCAGCCCCCACACCCAAGGGTGTTCCTTGCTCTCACGTTCACTGTGAGAGGGGAGGTCACAGAGATGTCCACGGATTCCTGAGAAGCTTGCTTTCATTTCTCTTCTTCTTCTGAGGGCACCAGTGATTTCCTTCCATTTAATACGTTCTCTGGGTCTCCTGGCACGGTCTGCTGTTGCTGTGGCAACGGGGACCGGCACTGCTGCTCTCCGAGGTTAATGCACCGGTGGCCCTCTGCCCACGGGCCTCTCTGCCTCTCCCCCGACAGCCCTGGCTCTGCCGGCCCGGACACTGCCCATGCCCTTCCCCCAGGAGCCAGCCGGGCACCACCTCCAGACACGAGCTGACAGGCGTTTCAGACAAGATTGCTGCCCCTTGTTTCTCTACCAGATCCCAACAAATAAAAAAGAAAAAAAAAGCTCCCTAGAAAACTAAACCCCAAACCTTTGAACTCAGGTTAGCTAAAACGAAAATTGATCTTTCATGCTTCTGAAACCACAAGCAGAAATTTGGTTTCAACTGCGGGCTGTTTTCTTTGACCTCCTCCGCATAGGAAACTCGTTCTTCAGCATCTTGTTAGGGTGTCTCAGGCTGGCATGCAGTGGCGGCGGTGGTGGTGATGAAGACAGCATTAATAATAACAAGGAATGTAGCACAAACAAGGGGAAAGCCTTTGCGGTGTTCTTTACCCTTTATCATTACTTATTACATATTATCATTCCTGCATTCCCAGCACCGAGAACAGCGCCCCTGGCACACAGTAGGCCTTCGATACAAATTTGCTGAATTAATAGGTAACATTCCCTGAGCTCTTCCTGTGTGCCAGACATGGTTGTAATTTACAACATCTGTCTCGGCTTTTATGACAGGCTTGACTGTACAACCTAAAAAAGCCCTTAGCCGGGCCCGGTGATACGTGCCTGTAATCCCCAATTCAGGAGGCTGAGGTGGGAGGATCACTTGAGCTCAGGAGTTCGAGTCCAGCCTGGGCAACACTGCGAGACCCTCATCTCAAAAAAAAGGCTTTAAAATAAATAAATTTAAAAAGTACTTAATTTGCTCTCACTACATGCAAGGCACCATCCTAAGCATTTTATACATATTAACTCAATGGAGCCTCATGACAGCCTACAGTTGGGTAAACGGTAGCCCCTGAAAGGATACGTCCATGTCCTCACCCCTGGAACCTATAAATGGGAACTTATTTGGAAAAAAGATCTTTGCAGATGTAATTGACTTAGAGATCTTGAGATGAAATCATCTTGGATTGCCCAGGCGTGTCCTAAATCCGATGACAAGTGTCTTTTGAGGAGACAGGAGGGGAGGAGACACAGACAAGAGGAGAAGACCTCCTCCTGAAGACCCAGGCAGAGACTGGCGTTACGCTGCGAGAGCCAATAACCCCCTGGAGCCACAGAAGCTGGACGAGGCAAGGGAGGACTCTCCCCGAGAGCCTTCAGAGGAGGCTCTGCTCCCCAACGCCTTGATTTTGAACTTCTGCCCGCCACTGCTGCGAGAGGATAGGTTCGTGTTGTTTCAAGGCAGTGAGTTTGCAGTGATTTGTTATGGCAGCCCTAGGAAACTAATGCCAATCCTATCTGTTTTTCCAGATGAAGAAATTGAGCACAGAGACAAAGTGACTTGTCCAAGCTCACACAGTTAGCAAGTGGCAGACTGGCACGAAGTCCTTGCTCTTAACCACTACATTCATCCCTGGAATACATGTATCAAATACCTCCTACTGTGTGTCATGTATTCTAGATGCTGGGGATATGGCTACAAACCAAAGAGACAGGGCTCCTCATGAAGCTTATGTGGGAACTGAGGTTTGGGGGGAGCCATTTGCCTAAGGTCACCACACAGTTGGGGGAGCTGGGACTCAAACTGGACATCCTCACTCCAAAGCCTGTCCTCTATTCTCCAAAACAACATGGGAGCTCCTGGCTCCAGTGGCCTCTGTAAACTACAACTAAAACAAAAATATGGGGAAATGTGTCGGGCTGTAGCAGCTGTCCCCTCTACCTCTGAGCAAGGTCCCTTGCCGACGGGGTTCACTTGGGCTGCCTGTGATGGAGGAGGGAACACTAATGACTAGGGACCAGCTGGTCTATCACGAAGCAGGGGCAGAGACCCTCTTCTACCTCTGCTGTCAGGACGGCCCCACATCTGGGACAGCACTGAGGAGCTGGCAGACTGCACCATCGCCCCTCCAGACGGCAGGCAGGCTGAGACATTTGACCTAACTCTTCCAGCACCGGGGGCAGGTCTGCTCCTGAGTTTGCCACGGAATAATCTGAATTCCACCTGTAGGACAAAACGACTTATTAAGTGAAACCAGACGTCATTCCCCAGATCCGAGGGTAAAAGCTCGGAGTGGTGCATCTGCACTTTAAATGAAGCAGAAACGTTGCGTCCTGAGACTTCCGACACCTAAAGACAAACACATTGGAGAGGATGGAGGTGCCAGAATGAGCCGGAAATGTGTTTTTAAATTTTTTTTCTTCCTTAGAAACAAAAGTGAAAAGAGAAAAAGGTGGCTGAACCTGAATAAATGTGATGCAATTTCCTTTTTTGAATTGAATTTTAACTAGAACAATCGCACAAGCAAAGAAGGCAAAGGGATCGGAATGAGGGGAATAAAAGAAAGAAAGAAAAAGGGAAGGGTGAAAAAAGTAGAGAGAGACGAAATAGGGAAATCCATCCCTAAAAAGATTAAGGAAAATGTGGGATGATGGGGCAGGGGGCGGTGATGGACGATAAGGGGAAATGAAAGGGAGAGACGAAGATCAAGATAGCTAACCAGGGGAAAGGCAGGGAAGAAAGACGGTTATTTTCCGTGTCAGTTTTCCAAATGACCCTCCACCTGGGGCTCCGGCCACCCCCTCCCTGAGCCGAGGCTCGGGGACTCTGTATCAGTCTATTGAAGAGGCAGGAGGCTATCAGTTTACAGAGGAGAGGAAGCAGAGGAAGAGGAAAGAAAGCAGACAAATTACTAAATGAGGAAGCCAATTATCCGGCGCACCATACTTCAAGCTGTCAGTGGGCTGCTGTTCCTCAGGCACCTTGGAGCAAAGCGGGACTTGGAACTCCAGAGTCCGCTGCCATCTGGGCTTTCCAATAAGATCCCCTATACGGACTTTCCCCCGACGTCCACGTCCCACCGCGAGCATCTGGAACCAGATCTTTCCAATCAGAGCCCCGGGTCGCAGCACCACCGGCAGACGGGATCACAAAAGCAAAAGAGGCCTCCAAATAAAACTGCCCAGGAACCACTTCGGTGTCCTATTTGGACCACTATAGGGTTTACATGGAGCCTTCTGCAGGCTTCTCTGACAGCAACCAACGCAAAAAGCCAAAAGCAATAGACGTTTGCTTCAGTCAAGAAGCCGCGAAGGGTGCGGGGTACAAGATCTTTTGCGACTGCCAAAGGCTTGGACGTGGAAGGCGGCTCGGCACACGGTATCTTAATCGACGGGGTATTTGTTATTTTCACACAAAAACCTACAAACACTGACATAGAAAAAAGTAAACGCCACCTTCTCTGGCCACGCCGACTGACACGGGCACTGCTGCTGGACAACAGCGGCCGCATGTCCCCGCTGTGGCGCACTGAAGGCAGAGGAAGGTCAGACAGGAACGAGATCAAAACGTCTGGAAAAGAGTCCCGTCGGTCCGGGGCAGACCTCACTTCGAGAGAAACGCGAGTTACAGAAAAGAGCTGTCATGCCGGGCAAATGGCAGCAGCAGGGTGATGTCACCTGTGCACCTCGAGTGAGTAGCCGCACACACTCCAGCGGTGGGGACTTCACAGAAGTTTCAATTTATCATACACCATGTTTTCTTGTCCCCTGAATAAAGTTACGTGATGTGGTTGGCTCAAATCCAACGGAAAGCGAAGAACCTCAGGAAGAGGAGAATGTCAGGTCGGCAGTGACAAGGTTACCAGGGATTGAAGATGCTGACATCTCGGTCATCACTACAACCCTCCGTCCCTCTGCAGCAGACACGGTAAATCAGCTCGTCCCCTCAGTCCCAGTCGGCATCACTCCATAAGCGACTCCCTTCCTCCATAGAGTAATGACTGTCACTCTGGAAAACATTTATAGCGACTGATACACCCACCTTTATGCTCCACATGGTAAAACCGATTAGTCATAGTCACAGTTGCCATAACAACGTGTCTCAGCGCCAGGCCTGTGGGCTCCCTGCCTCAGAAAAACCAGGGGGAGCTTGTGGAGGATATGGACTGCTGGCCTGAAATTTCTTGCGAGTGGGGCTCAGGCATCTACATTTTTTAAGTCGCTTTGCTGGGGATCCTTAGGCATTCCGAAGCCTGAAAACCACTCTTCTGTCACATGCTGTCTGTGGCATCTTCCCTCCTTCCGTCCATCTGTTAATGACGTTCACATGAAGCACCGTGTTCAGTGTTAAAGATGTATGAGCTACCACCCTCCCTCCCTGCATCCTTTCAAACGAGAATGAAGCACATCCCTTGTCCAAGTTTTGCGTGTATTCTAGCTCTACAAATAAACTAGGGAAAAGATCTCCGAAGAAAAGGAAAGGCAAGTGCTCAGTGCACACCAGGAAGGTTCAGGAGTGCTAACAACGTAGGTTTCAGCTCTGCTGACCCAACTTAATAAATGAGAGGGGAATGGACCAGGAGGAACCCCTGTCTGATAACTATTAACAAATTCCACTGTTTGGTACGAAACAATTTATTTCCTGCGAGGTGGAAAGCTGTGCATGCCATCAGCCAAGCTGTACAGCAAGTTCACCTTGGGAAAGAACGCACTGGTCCTACAGTCAAGTGTCACCACGTTTCTGACCGTTCGGATCTGGGGTAGAGCTATTGCCACACTGGTCTCCAGACTGTGTTTCACAATCACATCCAATGTGCGTCTGTGCCGTGGCCTCCAGACCCTGCCTATAGATTGTGATATTGGATCAAAAAAATAACAAGCAAAAAACTCAAAAGTTTTGAAAACCACTAGCACAGCATAATAGCTTCCATGTGTTTTCAGGTGCTTGAGCCAAGGCAGAAGATGGAAACGGAAAGAGGAAATCGCTCAACCTCAATGCTGCTCACCGTGGACCACATCAGGTTGGCTTGAAATCTACCAACAGGTTGTGTTGGCTCTGGGAACCATCAACTATTTTGGCTAGAGTGGGGTGGCTGGAGAAAAGCCTTTTTCAGGGAGGTGTTTTCACCCTCTTTCTATTCTCTTGATTTATATAAAATGATTTCTCAGAATATTCTTGGCAACTGATACAAATAATAAGGAAACCCTCCAAAGACTGAGACAGCATTTTTTAGCAACTTAGGCTAAATCAGAGACTTACAGGTCTTGAGTCCTGTAATCATTTTTAACTGCCTTAGCTGGTCATCTCTGTGACCCGTCCTCAACCCTTCTGACTTCAGTGAATGACCAAGAATGAATGGACTCTTGAATCTGTTCTATTGAAACAGACCCAGGAAGCTCCCATAAAACAAGGACATGCGGTTTTTCAGCAGGAACAAGGGATGGGGCAGAGGTTCAGAATATACTCCCCCCAATTTATAAAGGAAATTCTGGGATTTTAGAAAAATCAGCTATTGTCGGTCTTAGCATTGAAGCTTTTTATGAAACAACCTAAAGGCATAAGAAGATGGACAAGGTAGGGGCTCTCATTACTTGGAGGCACGTAACAAGAACGTAGCCATGCAAAACTGGGCAGGGAGAAAAGTACAGTTGTTTTCCATCCATTCTACTCCCACTTTCCAGCCTCTAACCTCCTCTTATAGTTTCCTGTCAGGTGATTTCTCCGGAATATTTGATAATGGAATCTTCATCGTCTTCTTCCTAATTTTTGAGCTCTTACTACATGTCTGGCATCATGTTTTATTTGTATTGCCTCATTCATCTTCACGATACACTTACTGTATAGACACTATCATAATTAGCACTTCACAGGCGATAAATCTGTTTGTTGCTCAAAATTTTTAAATGACAAGGCCAGCTCCCAGCTGGTATGTGATGGAGCCAGGCCTCAAACTGGTGACTTTAACTCCAGAGCCTGTGCGCCTGACCCGCACAGAGAGAAAGGAAGCCTTACTCAATTTACCAAGGGTGCTTTGAGGTTCAACAGCGGAAAATGTATAGAAAGGTTTGAAAACTTGACCTTCATATAAAGCTAAGCCAAACCAGGTTCAATGGTATAGAATATTATTTTTTTATAACTTGAAGAAATTTCAGTATGTAAGGTGAGAAGTTTATAAGTGCATAGATTATTCATTGAACGCCAATGGGAAAAAACATTGATTTCTTTAGAGACGAGGCAGGGAAGGCCTCTCTTTGAAGGCTCCCGGGCCCGGACAGGAATATGAAAGGCAAATAAAAACACGGGAGGGGTATTAAAAGGTCCCCTTGGCACTCAAAGCTTTGTTGCAGGAAACTGATTTACGTATGAGAAGTCTGTCAAAGATGACTTAAGATGGGAAAACTGATAATAACATGTCCTCTGGTGTCATCTTTGAGGATGTGCAAATGGTAAGCTTAAAAGTGATCATTCAAAGTTTTCCATTAATAGTGAAATGATCAAATGTGCACTTATCCTAACCTTTTGGAAGACCCAGTGGAAGGAAAACATTGCCATTGCCAATAACCTCCGTACCCTCAGCACCCAGCCCTCGGGTCAGGGGTATGCAGTCTAGCACGCCCCTTTGTTATCTGCAAGGATAATACATGTCACAGACTGCTTTGAAGACTGTGAGGATGTTGTGATGGGATTATTTGCTTGGTCCACAGATGATCTGCAGACTCATTGCACAGCACAGGACACCAAAGAGGTTAAGACGATTTGATGGACCACACAGAAAATCAGAATGCCTTAGGTTGCCAAGACATTACCAAAGAGACCTGACTCCTTATGTATCTAAAATAGAACCAGTCTTTCTCATTCAAGAGAGTGGGTGGGTGAGATCTAATCGATGGAGACTCCAACCTCAGCCCAGAGGAAATGGGAAACCAATCCCATATCACACGAAGGAGCTGACCACCATCAGGAACCTTCCCCACTTGTAGCCAGAACATCCCCCACAACTCGTGCAGTGACTACACACAAGTAGATTTGGGTTTGCAGGGCGATACAGTGTCTTGTCCTACTTGTGCTGCTATGACAAAATACTATAGACTGGATAATTTATAAACAATAGAAATTTATTTTTCACAGTTCTGGATGGGAGGAAGTCCAAGGTCAAGGCACCAGCAGGTGCAGTGTCTGGGAAGGTTTGTTCTCTCTTCCCAAGATGGCACCTAGCTGCTGCATCTCCAGAGGGGACTCTGTGTCCTCACATGGTAGAAGGGTTAGGAGGGATGAACTCACCCCCTCAAGCCCTTTTATAAGGCATTAATCCATTTGTGAGGGCAGAGCCCTCACAACCACATCACCTCCCAAAGGCTGGTCTATTAATACTGTTGCATTGGGGATTAAGTTTCAACACCTGAACTTTGGGGGACACATTCAGACCACAGCGTACACACACACTTGCCCCAGTACAAACACAGATATACATAAACACATGCAAGTTGGCTAGGCAGGTGGCTCATGCCTGTAATCCTAGCACTCTGGGAGGCTGAGGCAGGAGGATTGCTTGAGGTCAAGAGTTCAAGACCAGCCTGAGCAAGTGCGAGACCCCATCTTTACTAAAAATAGAAAAAATTAGCCTGGCATGGTGGCAAGTGCCTGTAGTCCCAGCTACTCAGGAGGCTGAGGTAAGAGGATCGTTGAACCCAGGAGTTTGAGGTTGCTGTGAGCTAGGCTGACGCCACGGTGCTCTAGTCTGGGTGACAGAGCAAGACTCTGTCTCAAAAAAAAAAAAAAAAAAAGGCAAGCAAACAGTTATGCTGCATGTGTCATCTAGAGAACTTTGGCAGGCAGGTCAATGGCCAGACTGGGGCTGGTAGGTGGCAGGGACTAAGGATCGTGGCTATCTCATCCACAGACTTTCTTCTGTGGTTTCACCCTTCGAAAGTTCCAATGAGGACACGTGCTGCCCCAAGCCCCTCAGACTCTTCTGCCAACATTGCCTGGAGCAAATCATTTTTCTCCAAAGACCCTGGCCTTGCAGCAGTCATCTTGTCAGTTGTCTCCTTTTGCCCCTTCCCTGTCCAGTCATCTATGGTAGATCACACAGTCCATTGTCGAAGTTTAAAACTATTTTACTAGGGGGTGCCAAGCATCTCAGGATGCCAGCCTGACTCCAGAAGAGCAATTAATGGCATTAAATCCACGCACTTGTCAAGGAAGCATGTCTAGGGATATCCTTCGTGGCTCTGTTAGTCACGGTGTAAAGCTGGAAACAATCTGAGTGTCCATCGACAGCAGACGGCTCAGTGCGCCGTGGGACAGGTTGAGCATCCCCAATCTGAAAATCCCAAAACCAAAATGCTCCAAAATCCAAACCGTTTGGAGCGCTTAACATGACACTCAAAGAAAATACTTATTGGAGCATTTTGGATTTCAGATTGGGCATGCTGAACTGGTAAATACAATGCAAATAACACAAAATCCAAAAACAGGTGAAATCTGAAGCTCCCAATCATTTTTGATAAGGGCTACTCAACCTGCATAGTCAAGCCAAGGAACACCACACGGCAGTCAGAAAGAATGAGGTGACTCTATATAGACTAACACAGAGAGGTCTCTGGGTCATTTTGCTAAGTGACAAAAGCAAGTAGCAGAATAATACTTACCAGACGATTTACATACCATCGTTCCTCACCAAAAAGCCAAATAATATGTTTTATATCATCATGAATATACTTGTGAAAGCTCATCGAGGTCTGGAAGGCTACACAACAGATTGAAAACCTCACGTTCTCTAAAAAGTTAGGAGGAAGGGCCCTGGCATTTGGGCTCATGGTTAAAGACGTTAGTCTTACTTGAAATTTTCTGATTTTTGTAGAAAATCATACAACAATGTATTTATATGTCACTTACACAATTAGAAATAATTTTAAGATGTTTAAATAAGTCAGATATATATTTCCTAGCCATAAGACCCCTCCCCAATACATAAAAGAAACAAAATAAGACAAAGTAACTCTCCTCGGCCCCAGGAACCTCAACCTGACTGCATACATCATTTCTCTGTTTATCACTCATGCAACAAATATTTCCTGAGGGCCTACTGCGTACAAGCCCAGTCCTGTAAACTAGTCTCTCCTCTCAGCACAGAGCCTCCTACTCTAGAGTTTCTTCATTCCTTGATCCTCCCCATAACTCATCTCTTAACCCCCAACTCTTTTCCACAGGGGGTCCCCAGACTCACCAGCTCTGCTTTGCAAACCCTTACCCTGAGCCCCAGCTTCCCAGGGAATCATTCTCCCTGGCACTCAGCTCTTCCTTGACAAATATTAACATAACCATTAGCCTCTGTGCCACTTAACTCCAGTTCATTTACTCCAGCCCTGGTCTGGTGGGAGCACTGTAAGTCTACACAGGCTAGGAATGGGGAGGAGTCTTCTGCCCCAACATCACTCCCAAGACTCATGGTGAAAAATTACACAGTGAAATGCAAATCCCCGTCTGAAAAATGCTTCCCGGCCCTTGCTAGACACGGAAACAGGGTTATTATTCCAAGGCTTGGATCTGCTGGCCTCCCAACCACACGCCCGGAGGTTCTGCTCTGGCTGCAGCTGGAGATAAGAGAGACATTTAACACTAATGAGGTTTGGTTCTCGTCTCAGCTCTGTATCGTTTCTGCCAAGGAATACTCTCCAGGCCAAAGCTCTGCTTCACTCTTCCTTGATTTTTTAAAAAGACCTATGGACCTTGCACTCGAAGCCTAGTTTCTATTAACTTTCCTTTCTCCAGTTTGCCTCCAAAACCAAAAAATGTTAAAAAGCAAAAGCAAAATTCCAAATGTGCCAGTGGTGATTTGGCAAGTGGTAGGTTTCTCCGGGAGACAGAGAGAGAATCTGTGGGTAAAGGGTTAAACAGTAACATGCTTCCCTGCAAGGTCTCTTCTACCCCGTTAATGGAACCCAAGTGCAACCCTTGGCAGGAATCAAACATTAGCTCATGACAGGTGTAGGCTTCATGCTGGCTGCTGCTGCATTTCCAGCAAAAAAAAACCGGGGACATGGGGACTAGTCCATGACACAGTAGGCTGGAACAGATTGCTTTGCAGAGATATCTTCTGGCTGAAGTAATTCCCTATAACAACTTCCTTGACACGCTGTCAGGATGGCCTGTTTCCAAGGTAATAGCTGGCGCATGGGGATATAATAGACATCATCTGTGGTCTTCCAGAGATTAAAGTCGCCAGAACCACCCTGCCACGGTCTTCTAACAGTCACCCATCCATTCAGCAGCCTTTACTAAAAGGGGTCCCCTGTAACACACTCCCAAGCAGCCTCCAGTTGTTCCCACATCATAATATTGTTCTTTTACTATAAATCTGGGGTTACAAACTCAAATGTCTATGGGAGCCAGCAGATGATACAAATGCTCGTGGCAGGCCAGATGACAACCAGCGAGTCCTTGCCTGTCTAAGGCCACTCCCAGCTCCAGTTGATGCTTTTAACTTCAGGAGGCTCTTCTGGCACGGAGCTCTTGGCAGCTCTCTTCTGGTTGAAATACGTCCATAAAAAAACGTCCGGACACGCTGTCAGGATGGTCTGTGTACTGGGCTGAATCCTGGTCTGCCAAAATTTATGTCTACCAGGAACCTCCGAATATGACCTTATTTGGAAATAGGGTCTTTGCAGATGTAATTAGTTAAATTAAGATGAAGTCATACCAGATTGGGGTGGGCCTTAAATTCAATGACAGGTGTCCTTTAAAAAAAGAGACAGAGAAACACAAACATACACACAGAGGAAAACATGATGTGAAGACAGAGGCAGAGAATGGAGTGATATTATCTACAAACCACGGAATTCCAAGAAATGCCAAGGACTGTCGGCAACCGCCAGAAGCTAGGACAGAGGCATGGAACCACCTGGCTGAAGACAAGACTCTGTTGGAGTTTTCTTTCTTTTTCTTTTGCTTACGAAAAGGCAAAATCTTTCAATGAAAGAGAACAAAGGCAAACATGCTCATGGGCCTCTGTGCTACACGGTCTCTGATCTGAACAACCACAAAAGCCCCGATCTACTCTGGTCCCTTTCAATCTACTCTTTACACTGTACCCAGAGGGATCTTTTGAAAACTCAAATCAGACGATGTTATTCATCTCCCTGAAATCCCCTAATGATGTCCCCACTGCTTTTTCAATAAAAATTGAAATCATTACCATGGCTCAGACGGCCCCTGTAGTCCCTATTCCTCTGTCCTCTCTGCCTTAGTCTCACTGGACTCCTCTATTGCCTCAGCTCCGTAGGTTCCTGCAACCTCAGGACCTTTGCACATGCCGGTCTCTCTACCTCAAAAGTCCTCATTCCACCCCCGCTCCCACGGTTCGCACATAGGCATACGAGTGCACACCCTTGCCTGGCCAACGCCTGCTCATCCTTCAGCTCTCAGGTCAGTCACCATTTCCTCAGGAAACTTTCCCTGACCCCTCACCCAAAGTCCAATCCCTTTCAGACACGCTCTTCTACCATGCCCCTTTCAAACTGAGCACGTCCCACGGAAACGTATGTGATGCTCCGATTCCTGCCACCTCGTTAAACTGAGAGCCAACCCTCCTGCCCAGCCGGTGCCGCCACGCAGCGTGGTCTCGTGGGAGGCAGGTCAGCGTGCTCCCTCCAGGGAGCCTGCATGCCCGATCGTCTCCCACGCCAGGTCAAACATTCCCTATGGCCTCTTCATCCCCAAAGTCCTTGGTTTGTACTTTTATTATGATTACCCTTCACTGGTTATATCACGGTTACATTTGCACTGTTCTCTGATGCTCGCGTGTGTTTAAGTCTTCTGACTGCTGGCCACGCTGTGGGCAGGGATTCTGCTGTGATCATCACTGTCCTACACAGTGTGCAGTACAGGGCCTTGTCATAGCTAGTAAGAATTTGTTGGGTTATTAAAGACGTATATTAAAACTTTTCCTTTTAGTAATGGTAAGGAGACGTTTGTACAGTTGTGTAGGCAAAGAGTGTGCCACAGAGGCTAAGAGGCTGACTCTGGAGTCTGAAACCCGGGTTTGAATCCACTTTGTGCCAGGCACAAGTCAAGGGGAGGATGGCTTTGGACAGGAGGGCCACTTCTTTGCAATGCTGACTCTACTTTTTTGGAAGCCTTCATTAAAAATGCCAGGTTTCCCACGGCATGGGTTCCTTTGTCTTATAAAGACTTGCTCAGATGGGTCTAAACTCTAAGTCTTACTAGTTGTTCTCAGCTCGGGGCTATTCCCACCCTCCACCGAAAGACATTTGGCAATGTCTGGAGACATTTTTGAGTGTTAAGAACTCGAGCTGGGGTTGGGAGAGGAGGATTGCTATTGGCATCCAGGGGGTAGAAACCAAGGATGCTGCTCAACCTCCTTCAATGCCCAGGACAGCACCTCCACCATCCCTGCCCTCCACAGAGAATTATCTGGCCCCAAACGTCCATAGTGCTGGGCCTGAGAAACCTTGCTCTAGACCACTGCATTTCCCATCCTAGGGATCTTGGACTCCCATTCACAGACATCATGCTACAGGCTTGGGTCATTCAGTCTCTGTGGCATTTCAATTAGCCCTTCTTTCAAAACAAGAACCTTTAACAATAATGAATGCTTTTTAAAACTTTATAGACCATAGTTTGCCCTGATCCAAACTAAATCTTTCATCTCTTCCATCCCAAATTCCCCATTTTGGCCACTGTTCTTCAGAAGGGACCACAGAGCCTCAAGGAACTCCAAGCCATTTGGTGCACGCAGGAAATTTGTGGTTAATCACTTCAACTTGCTTAATCTTAACAGAGCTTTTCTGAGACCTGTTTATTGTTCCATTGCTTGGCTGCGCTGAAGTTATCTATGACCAAAGTCTTACATTTATTTGTAGAGCAGAAGAAGGTATATTTTTACTCTCACATCCCTTCCAAGTCCCTGAATTAAATCAGTGTGAACTTTCCAAAATAAATTCACCTTTGCGCCGAAATGAAGCATGGAAAGTTTCAGCCCTAAAGGACACCTTATTGGAAAGTTAGAAGCAAACGAAAATGGGGATTATAATGGATACATTTTACTGTAACTCCAGCAACTCGTAGTTACAGAGTATTTGTTAATGTAAAAGATTCTGTAACAGGGTTGATGTATGTAATCCAGGACTGACTCCCTTCAGACTCTAAGAAAAAACAACTGGAAATAAATAGAATGGAAAAATCAGCACATGTGGATCTAATTCTGAGCCATGTCACTGGTTAAAACCCAAGGAAAGAATGTTTTATCAGAGTGAGAAAAGGGGAACAGTCAATGATAGAAAGGAAGACTGCTGATTCTTTCAGTCCACAGTGTAATTTGGTGGACCTCGATTGTGGTCTAATAGCGCTCGCCGGCAACTCGAAGTTAACATTTCATGTGGACGGCCACCGTGACTTTTCCTACAGAAAACTATTCTCACAGTTCTGGGCACTTTGTAATACAGACACCTGTGCGGGCATTTGGAGCTTGGGATTTTTCTGTTAATACTCAACATGAAAAGATGTTTTCCGATCACCCTGAAAAATTAAAAATCTGGATGATTCTGAAACATGCACCTTTTCAAAACTCCATTCATAACTGACTTTATCCACATAAGGCCCGATGTTAGTCAATGCAGCATTAAAACTAGGGCAGCATTTTAAAAGCCTACAGAGAGATGAGTTGTCATCTAGATGAAACTGTTATTTTCAAATAGTTTTTAGTAGCAACAGAATGCTTCCCTTCCACTTCTCTGCCCCACCCGAACACACACAAAGTCTTGGGCAGAGTATGAACATATAAAGCAGATAAAAGAAACCCTTGCTCTGCAAAGCAAGGGTCCAGCATGCTCAGCCCTATCTCCCCCCATCCTTCCACACCCTCCCAATACTGTCCTTTGGTCCCTACTGTCTGCATAAACACATGGGGGAAAACATAGTTTCAGAATGAATTTTTTCATTTTTCAATGGACTGAACCGGCATCATTTAGGGCTAGTCCTCATTTCAGCCATAAGAGTATGTATGTCCTTCTCCTAAATTAATTTTAAGAGCTCACACAAATAGTAATTACTGGGGAGTGTAATTTGGCAGGTTTGACTTTTGTTGTTACTTTCCTTCAGAATTGTCTACATTTTTCTTATTTGCCAGAAAAGGCAGTTTTTACTTTTAAAAATATTTTTCAAATGGTGGTGGTGTTCACTAGAGATTTGGGAGGTGAAGGGCAGACCCACATCTCAGAGATGTGGTGAGCATTGTGGTGGGGAGGGGCATGCTTGAAATGTATTTGGTGATGGGAATTAGGGGTCTCAATAGGGGGAAGGACATCCTCTAAAACTGATTTATGTGAATAGCTGTACAATTTGGTAATTTACTAATAACCATTTAATTGTACACTTAAAATGGAGAAAAGACATGATATGTAAATTACACTTCAATAAAGAAAAAAATAAAAAGTAAAAAAAATGTCTAAATGTGAAATTAATAAGACATGTCCAAAACCTACATGAGGAAATTTATAAGACACTCCCGAATGACACAAAAATTGATTTGAACTAATAGAAAGATATACCATGTTCTTGGACAAAAAAATTCACCTCATAAAGGTATCAATACTCCCAAGCTAATTTATAAATATAAGGTAACCCCCCCTGAATTCCATCAATTAATTTCCTTCCTCCCTCCCTCCCTCCCTCCCTTCCTTCCTTCCTTCCTTCCTTCCTTCCTTCCTTCCTCCCTCTATTCCTCTCTCCCTCCCTCCCTCCCTCCCTTCCTAAAAACAAATAAGAAAGACTATCCAGGAAAAACCTGGAAAAGAAAACCACTGAGATTATAAAATATTATAAAGCCTCTATTTAAAACAATGAATATGTTTGCATTTATTCTTTTTTTCAGAGAGATGAGGTCTTGCTCTGTTGCCCAGGGTAGAGTGCAGTGGCACAATCATAGCTCACTGCAGCACTGAACTCCTGAGCTCAAGTGATCCTCCTGCCTCAGCCTCCCAAGTAGCTGAGACTACAAATGTGCGCCACCATGCCTAGCTAATTTTTAAAATTTAAAAGAAAAACATTTTTTTAGAGATGGGGTCTTGCTATGTTGCCCAGGCTGGTCTCCAACTCCTGGCCCCAAGCAATCCTCCTGCCTCAGCCTCCCTAGTCACTGGCATTACAGGTACGTGCCACCATGCCTGGCTCTGCATTTACCTTTGTCTCAGCATTCCTAGTTGGAGGAATCAATGCTGAAGAAAGCTACCCAAAATACAAAAGTCATATGCACAGGCTGTTCACTGTAGCACCCTTTATCACAGCAAGAGATTGGAAACAATCCAAATGTCCATCAAGAGAGGACAGACTGAATAAACAATGATCCATCCTCACAGTAGAGTATTATGTTGCTATAAAAAAGAATGAGGACTAACTCTGCACCCCGCTATGGGGTGATCTTCAGGGTACTGTTTATTGCTTTGTTATTGAAAAAAGGTAAAAGAAAGTGTGTATTATAGCTATTTTTATCTTAAAAGGAGAAAAGATGTGTGTGTACACACACACACACACACACATAGTTCCTTATACTGAAAACAGCCATCTAAATCTGGATCCTTCAGCAAGATCCTCCAAAAAACACACAAACAATAAGGAGAGAAAATAAAGCCACTCCTAGCCAGCCTGCTGCACGGCCGGAACACAGAGAACACTAGATGCTTCTAATGACATGTAAGTAGAGAGATAGATCCCCAAGTCCACCAGACAGCTCCTGAGCTACACCCCAGAAGAGCGAATGCCACCCTGAGTGAGAAAATCCTGAGAACGGCTCTGAAACGTGACACTGGGGAAGCGGAGGAAGAGATCAGAAGGAGTGCAGGACCGCAGGAGCCGGTGTCTGCAATGCACCGCTTCCGGAGGACGTTTACAGCAGCGCGTTCAGAAGTGAGAGGAACCCTGAAGGCGGAAATAAATTCCTGCAGAAACAAGAGAAAATCACAAAAGACACACTCACCCCAACCACCAAAAAAAAAAAGCTTTCATCCCCAAGATTTCTGCCGCCTGGTTTTATGCCCACGGATGTGTTCTCTTACTTGGCAAAAAAGAATTAAGGTTGTTAATCAATTGATCTTAAAATAGGGAGATTATTCCGGCTTATACTGGCGGGCCCAATCTAACCACCTAAGCACATGGGCCTTTAGAAGCAGAAGAGGAAGACAAGAGGCAGGCGGGGGAGACGTGATAGAAGAGATGTTTCTGGAAGATGAGGCAGGAGTGGAGTCAGTCCATGCAGGAGAGGGACTGTCCCCGCCCTGGCTATCTCTGAAGGGGCCCATGAACCCGGGACGGCAGGCAGCGGCCACGGCCGACAGCCAGCAAGAAGTGGGGACTTCAGAGCTACAGCTAAATTCATAGGACTAAATTCGGCCAACAGGAGTCTGGACAAGGATCCTCCTTACACTAAAAGAAACCTCCAGAAGGGAACGCAGCCCCGCTAACACCTGCATTTCAGCCTCGTGGAATTATAAGCAGAGGAACGAGCCCAGCTGTACCCGGACTTTGACCTACAGAACTGTGAGATAATAAATTCGTGTGGTTTTAAGCAACTAAATGTGTGGTGATTTGCTGCAGCAGCGACGGGAAGCGAATCCGAGCTCTGTTTAGACGACACTGTGCAAACGGGGCAGTGCCCTACTGCGCAAGAAACCCAGGGAGCCGCCACAGCCTCTGCCTTCAACTGTTCTGCGGGTCCAGAGAAACAGGACGCACGGCACAAGCAGAAGACAGGAGATGTACTCCTGTAATCAAAGCTACTGCAAGGAACAGAAAATGAAAATCAGAGCATTTCAGTGTAGAAAATTCTCGCCCAGAGCGCGAGCACACAGAACCAAAAAAGCCAATTAAACGTGTAGCAGGACAGCCCAACCTGAATAACACGTCCTCAGACAGGCAGGCACGGGCACCGACACTTCCGATCTGAAACTGAAAAACTTAAACCAGAAATGGACCAAAAAGTCAAGATGGGAAATGGGACGTTAACAGAAAGAAGGAAAAAAAACCTAGAAATGTAGGCTGAATTACAGAGAACAAATTCAAGTGAAATGTAGCGAGGAGCATTAAGAAAAGGTATGAAAGTAGCCAGGGGAAAAAAAAAATAAAGAGGTTAAAAGGGGAAGAAAGTAGCAGCTTTACGCTTTGGCAACACCCTTTGGTTGCCAGTGCTGCGGAGGGGGGTCCCCGATAGCCAAGGGGAGGAAGCTGCGCAGGAAGCTGAGTGAGCCTCCCAGGGGCAGGGCGCCTGCTCCAGCGCGGCCTCAGTACCACCTGCCAGCCACATACGCCCTCTCTGCCAACACCACTGGCCTCACTCCTGCACCAGGCTCTGCCCGACCACTCTTCCCTAGTCACCCCGGGGCCAGCTTCTACTTCTCAGGGCCCCCGGAAGTCTCCACCTCCATGAGAAGGTCACTGTCCGCCACCTGGGGTAGACCCAGGTACTTCCGGGGCCAGTTTCTGGGTGCACTCACATCGTGGAAATGAATCAACTTGTGCATTTGTGATTTGTGTGCTTAACCATCAATAACAATAAAAACATAAAAATCGCCGGGCGCAGTGGCTCACGCCTGTAATCCTAGCACTCTGGGAGGCTGAGGCGGGCGGATCGCTCAAGGTCAGCAGTTCGAAACCAGCCTGAGCAAGAGTGAGACCCCGTCTCTACTATAAATAGAAAGAAAGAAATTAATTGGCCAACTAAAGATATATATAGAAAAAATTAGCCGGGCATGGTGGCGCATGCTTGTAGTCCCAGCTACTTGGGAG
>CAUYRT010008818.1:0-54400 GCA_963574885.1 Lepilemur ruficaudatus | reverse complement strand
ATAAACTGTAGTGCAAAATTAAGATACATGAGACCAAAATCAATTCTGACCATGTAAGACACCCTGATAAATAAGAAATTTATTCTTTTGGGTAGATGCCCAGTAATGGGATTGCTGGATCAAATGGTAGATCTACTTGTATCTCTTTGAGGTATCTGCATATTGCCTTCCACAGAGGATGTACTAGTCTGCAGTCCCACCAGCAGTGTATGAGTGTTCCCATGTCTCTGCCTCCATGCCAACATTTGTTGTTTTAGGACTTTCTGATAGAAGCTGTTCGCACTGGAGTTAAGCGATATCTCTTTGTAGTTTTGATTTTCAATTCCCTGATGATTAGAGATTTTGAGCATTTTTTCATATGTTTGTTGGCCATTATTCTGTCTTCTTTTGAAAAGTTTCTGTTCATGTCCTTTGCCCACTTTTTGATAGGGTTGTTTGAGTTTTTCTTGCTGAATATCCTGAGTTCTAAATAGATTCTAGTTATCATCCCTTATCAGATGTGTAGCATGCGAATATTTTCTCCCATTCTGTAGGTTGTCTGTTTGCTCTTGTGATAGTTTCTTTGGCTGTGCAGAAGCTTTTTAATTTAATCAGGTCCTATTTATTTATTTTGTTGTTGCTGTGATTGCCTTTGGGGTTTTCTTTATAAATTCTTTGCCTAGGCCAATGTCTATAAGAGTTTTTCCAACATTTTCTTCTAGAATTCTAATAGTTTCACACCTTAGGTTTAAGTCTGTTACCCATCATGAGTTGATTTTCATTCTATAAAAAAAAAAAATCTGCACTCGAATGTTTATAGCAGCACAATTCACAATTGCAAAGATGTGGAAACAACCCAAGTGCCCATCAATACATGAGTGGATTAATAAAATGTGGTATATGTATACCATGGAGTACTATTTAGCTATAAGAAACAATGGTGATATAGCACCTCTTGTATTTTCCTGGATAGAGCTGGAACGCATTCTACGAAGTGAAGTATCCCAAGAATGGAAAAACAAGCACCACATGTACTCACCATCAAATTGGTTTTAACTGATCAACCCCTCAGTGCACATATAGGAATAACATTGATTGGGCGTTGGCCAGATGGGAGGGGAGAGGAGGGTATGGGTATATACATAAATGAGTGTGATGTGTACCGTCTGGGGGATGGACATGCTTGAAGCTCTTACTGGGGGGAGGAAGGGCAACATACATAAACTAAACATTTGTACCCTCATAATATGCTGAAATAAAAAAAATAAAAAGTTTAACTAAAAGTTAGAGGAAAAATCCCAATAGTTTATCTATTGGCACAGAAATAAATAAATTCCAAATTGAAAAAAATAAAATGTTGCATCATAATTTTAAGAGGCTGGAAATATAATTTTCACAATGTAAATATTGATAATATATGCATCCAAGAAATGTTTTAAGTGTATTCAAGACATTTAAACACAGTAACTTATTTGACAAAACATAATTAAAATACGTGAACAGTTATATGCTATCTCCTCAACAATCAAACATTTAAAATCATTCCTTTTTTCTTTTTGAACTTGTATTCAATTCCATTTCTCCCACAGAATTTTTTCCTAATATAATGTGCATTTATGCTTGGGATTCTTTTACTGATTACTCCTTCATAATTTTCTGCAAATCAAATATGTATACATAAGATGAAATTAAATTTCCAGTTGCAATAGGGCTTTGAATGATATTTTTCTACATGGAAGCCATTATAAATTATTTCAAAATTGATCAAAGCAGCATAAACAAATTACCAATTTTGGTAAGTAATTGTTAATTTTTTAAAATTGAAAATACATCTCTTAGATGTTTATTTCCCCTAATTAGTTCCTATACCTGTTAATGAATATAACTTACAGAATAATGAACAACTAATACTCATTTCTATTTTTTAATTTCTATAGATTTGACAAGCAAAACCTTGTTGATTAAAGGAATAGATTGGAATAGATTTTTGTTATCTCTGTATCTGCTGTTTATTTACTGTTGTATCTTATTCTTAAACTTACCCTTCCCTATTCTTCAGTGGGATCCAGGGGCTGGGATTCACCAAATTCCCAGACTCCTCTGCCTACTGGCTTCTAGGAGGAAACTATTAATGGAAGGCAAAAGAGAAAAAGGGAAGTCCTTTCTGCTTCCTCTGTGCATGTCAGTGACAATCTAGTGCAGTTGATTGATCCTCTAGCTTTTTCTGATACTGTCAGAACCAGCCCTGCTGTACCCTCTCCTCTCTTGGAGGTACCATAGTGGTTGAAGTTGTCCCATTCCCCAGAGGCTACTGCTCCAGCTGTAGATGGGAAGGGGTCCCTCTTCTGATTCTGAGCCTCTAGGTTTTGGTAAACCTACCTCTGCCCTTCATTCCTCCAACCCTTGAGGTTGTAGCTGCTTTCTGCAGTTACCTATGAGGACCTTAAAGTTCCTTTTTTGCTTTAACAACTGTGAAACCAATTCCTCATGTTAAATCTCCTCTGTTTGAAATATCTAGTTTGGTTTCTGCTTTTTAACTGGACTCTGGACACAGTGACACATCATTATAAACTATTTTTAAATTAGCAATTGGCTGACAACTTGATTAGGTTCTTCTTCAGGTTTTTTTTTTCTTTTTGAAAGCCAAGAATTGGGGAAAACAAACTGCACCTTACAAAATTATTTGCTATTCCATCATTAGGACCATCCATTTTCTCAATTCTGGGAGATATTCCAAATGCAATTATCAAAACTAATTAGGTGGCTATTATAACTATTAATAGTAGTATCTTGTTTATTGTACATATTCATAAAGCATTGGGTATATTGTTAATTTTAATATACTTTTGCCACTGTCACATTTTTAATAAAATTCTTTTATCATATGTACTTAAATACATTTTTGATCTCAGATTAGCAGAATTAAATAATAAATTTATGTTGGCTATTAACTTAATTGACTAAAGGCACTGTTGATCAAAAAACCAAATCATACTTATTTTCTGTCAGAAAGTATAACTTTATTTTCCAATTTTCCTTGGTCAAAAACTTGTTTTCAAATTCTTTAAAAAATTTTTCTATAAGTAGGTGATCAGGAAATGCTTATTTTCTTTAATGTGTTATGGTATTTACTGTGTTCTGCTGGAAATTATTTCCAGGGAGGTATAATGAAAAATAAAATTGGTACATATTCCATTTTCTTTATGCCTGTAATTCTTACATTGACCACTAAACGTGTCAGAGAGGGAGAGGGGAAGGGGGAGGAGGATTGGGGAGACTATTTCAAGCTCCTGGAAGGGAGAATAAAAACTATTTTGTCTCTATTTTCTGCTTTTCAGGGAGGGAGGGATTTCTCTCCCTTGATTGGAAGGATATTAATTTTAAAATTCTGAAAATAGAGATTTTTGTTTTGCAGTTGTATCCTTAAGATATCACAACTACTTTGTTCAAAAAGAGAAATATATACCTAATGAATTTTAAAATGTGGAAATGTAACATGTCTCAGAACTCTACAGGATCGATGTTACTGTAGTGCTAGTCTGTAGTGCTAAAGCGTAGCAGGGTATCACAGAAGAATCCATGGTGGTGCAGTCAGTTGGAACCCCTGAGTCCAGATGGTGTCACTACTACTAATACTTGGTAGAAAATTCCTGAAGCACTTCAAGCCTCAGTGTCTTCATCTGATAATATTTACATTGCCTGATGGTTTTGAGGATCACATGAAGAAATGTATATAACACAGTTAGAACAGTGTCTGACACGTGGTAGGCATTCAATAATTATGAATGGAATAGCCACATGGTGGCTACTATTAAAGGGCTCCCTACTCAGTCTTTCACATCAGGTGTAGAATATGGATCGTGATGGTCTGGGAGGGTGTTATGCTGGTCATCTTCCCAGTGTCCTTGCTGTTTTTGCCCTGTGTGCTTCTGCTTTGGGACTTATTTTACTTCTGTTTATCAGGACAGTCTTTATATTATACAATTGTTTTTTTGATGGGAGTTTTGTTTCCCTCCAACCCACTCTTAAATTATGTGTGTCTTCCCCTGTTGCGTGCTTCTACATGCCTCTTGTCTGACTGTGTGTTTCTTGTTAGGGTGCCTCTATGATCTTCCTGGATGTTGTTGTACTTTTTGCATTTTACTAGTTAGTCATTTCAAGCCCATTTACCATGACAAAGTATAGATAGCATTAGATTGTTTAATTTTAGGATTTCCTACAATATGGCCCAGGATATAATAGATATAACCATGTTCCTTCCTCCTTAAAAGAAGTGGATTGCTCATGTTTTCCTATGCAATAAAATATTGGGATGTTGTCCTATCTGTAGATCTTGACTTGCTAACATTATCACTCTTTCCAAGTAAGCAGAAAAGGAAAAAATTAAATATGTTAACCTGAATATTTGCTTTGTAAAGAAAATTACATTGTTTTAAAACATGCTTGAAAAGTAACTACTATGATTTTTCAAAACTCTACAAAACTCTATATTTCCCTGTGTGTAAATTATAGAATGGCTTTTAGCTCTCTTTTAATTGTGTCTCAAAGATTGATATTTTGGGAACTTAAAAAACTAATATACCTCTGATTTAGGAAAACCTCAATACCTTCAACCTTTGGTGATGTTGGAGTCACAGATGAAATTCTTTCTGCTTCCTCACAAATCCTCTATTTTGTATTATCACCCTTATGCTTCTTTTTGACGAAAGATTTCTTCTGATCTCCATCTCTCCAGACAGACAACTTCCAAAATGGACTGGCAGAAAGGACAATGAAAAGTGTCACTTAATATGACCATCTCATTTTCAAGTTAAAGGGGCAACAATGTCAGAGAATAACCCTGATTTTTGCCTGGCTTGTGACTGTCTGCAGTACTGCGGTGAAATCAGCTGCTTTTAAGGAAAAAATTCCTTAGGAGTATCACTAAGAAATATAGGGGAAAGGAAGAAAATCTTGGAGGAATTTATGTAAGCATCTATGTCTGTTATGAACCTAGGATTTTTAAAAATTTAAAGTAAAACTGAATCTTTAGAGTTACATTTTCAGGAACATCAAAGACAGCACATCTTCCAGTTCTTGAAATAGCTCATGTGAATTTATCATCTTTCAAACTTGTATACTTATTCCCCATCTCTCACATTTGCTAGGTGTATGGATAATGTTTCTCCTTCAAAATGTAGTACATTAAAAATGAAAATAATTGCTATGAAAAGCTCTTCCTATATTTCGGTATGATTACAAGGTTTCCATCTCCATGGTTTCTATTTCAATTTATCTTTTGAAATCAAATTAAACCTTTTTCTTTCTTTGAAATGCCAGGCTCCATTTGTGGTAATAGTTTCTGACAGTTCTAGTCTTTTACCAAAACCTCTCAGTGAAAATGTGTTAGATGATTTCTTTGTTCCTCATATTGTTATTTAAAAATGGAAAACAAAGACAACTACTTTTTCTTTTTATGAGAAAGTCTAACAGAGAATTGGCATTTCCCAGTAATGAGAATACAGTATTGCTTATCAATTTAATTAAGTTTATAAGATCTAAGTCTAAATATGTTTTTGGTTATGCTGTAAAGGAAAAAATTCAATTATTCAATCACATTGAAAACTTGACAACTTGAATATGAATAATGGTAATCAATTACAAGCTTTGTGTATATCTTTAGAAAGGATTAGAAAGTACTATCATTTTTTAAAAAAATCTAACAAATTTTTATGGTTGCTTCCTCATATTTACAGTGTTTCCCTTGGGAAAACATTAATATATCTAGTTAATCTTCTGAATGAATAAAATATATATATATACAGATATGTACATGGACACATTTAGTTGAGTTTATACACATTTCATTCACAGTTAAATGCTATTTTTAATGGGTGTTACCTATATTAATTGAGGAAAGAGAAATTGTGGGTAATTTAAAAAAATTTGATTTTGCAACACAGAACTATTTAGACAATTTACAGGTTATTCTTACCTAGTGCTGATTTAGAGATCACAGGCATGTTGATGCTTGGGGAATTTAGCTGTATTAAGGCAGCCAAAATAATTTACCAATTTTTCTTTTTCCTCTGGCCTACACATCTCTTCTTGTTGCCTAATTGGTATGTGGTGGAACTTCTGATAGTTATGACTTAGTTAGCAAGTCTCTTAGTAAAGGCAGCTGAGGGATTTGTAAATACAGAGCTTAAGTTTAATTATCAAACCTGTAGTACTCAAAATTCTCTTTTGGTCTGTATATATTTGAGTTTAAGAAAGTGGGATGACTGACTATAATTCAGTTACTTCTGAAAACATTTTGGATTCTGTTATGAATATAAAATATTTTTGATGGAAATGTTTTTTTAATCAATGGCTAAGTGCTAGCATTGCCTAAGGCTTGCTCAGACATTCATAGAGAGAAACAGAGAAGGGAGTTATTCTACAAGGTACCAGAGAAATTGCAAATTAAAGTCCAAGGAAGTTAAATCTGAAGGAATTTAAATAACAAATAAAATTTTCTTGTCTGTGTGGATTAAAATTCCAAAGAAATTAAAGCTTTGTGCCCTCCAGTTCTTATTGTTTGATGAGTCTTAGCTGAGGCATGTGATGGCTGGAAAGATGTGATGTTCTTTTAGCAGCTGTGGACCAGACTTTCTTCCATTCGATTGCATGTAGCTTTTTCAGAAGCTTAGAAGGGGAATCATTCTTTCCCATGTGTCATTTTTTTAAAGAAATCAAAGATTCATTATTGCAGCTATATGATTATATCATCATCTATGCAGTGCAATGAACGGAATTGCTGGAATCGTGAGTCAGCTAGGACTTGACCCCTGCTTCCTGTGGGATTATCTATAGCCAACTGGCTTCCCATGGGACCACATTGTTTCTTCCCTGATGGTCGAGGATGATACAGGGCCCAAGACCTCTAGCTGCTGGTGTTAGGTATTCCCAGTGAACTCTAAACAGCTGGGCCCACAGATCCAGAATGATTGATACCAAACAGTCTCTGTATTCCTCTGTTGACAAGGGGTAAGTTTCATGGGGTGATGGGGAAGAGTGGAGTCCCTCCACTGGAATGCAGAGCTATACCATGGCCAGAGCCCGGCATGCCTCTTTATGGGATTAGGATAATGGGAGGTTTAAAGGTCTAAACTTTCTATTTTCCTGTCGATTCTTGGCCCATGATAGTATCTCCTTTATTCATTATTTGTCCTATTCCTTAATCCACATGATGGGGACTTAGTCTGGGACCCTGGTTCATGATAGGTGGGGAGCCAGAAGTTACCCATCTTATATGACAATGTCCCTCTCCTCCCACAAAATTTAGTAAACAAAATACCTAATCTCAAAAATATCAAGCTCTAGGCCAGGCGTGGTAGATCACGCCTGTAATCCTAGCACTCTGGGAGGCCGAGGCAGGTGGATCGCTCAAGGTCAGGAGTTCGAAATTAGCCTGAGCAAGAGTGAGACCCCCATCTCTACTGAAAATAGAAAGAAATTAATTGGCCAACCAGAAATATGTATAGAAAAAAGCCAGGCATGGTGGCGCATGCCTGTAGTCCCAGCTACTTGGGAGGCTGAGGCAAAAGGATCGCCTGAGCCCAGAAATTTGAGGTTGCTGTGAGCTAGGCTGATGCCACAGCACTCTAGCCCAGGGCAACATAGCGATACTATGTCTAAAAAAAAAAAAAAAAAAAAATCAAGCTCTAAATATGGTTCAAATCCATCTTACTACAGTAACTAATTGGTACGAAAAGGAAAGTGGGCCGTTAGAGAAAAATCTGGTTTCATCTGCATCATGTGCCAGTCAGTTTAGGTCAATTTTAAAAACTCCATGATCTGTGTACTTAAACCCAAACTAGGTTCATGTGTCTGTGTCCATGTCTGTGTTTGTCCACGTAGGAAATTAAGTATTGCACTAGCTTCCGTATCTGTCAGGGGAGGTGGGCTTGGGGAGGAGAGGGATCTGTTTTTGCATGTTCCCACCTTTCTTATTGGAGACTTTCTTATTGCTAAGTTTAAAACTTTAGAATGGTCACAGCCGCAGTCACTGGTCTTATTAGAGAAAACCTTTCAGCATATTCAGAGCTTGCTAATTTCTATTTTGCCTCTACGTGCTGGGATCCTGGTCTCCTACTTCTACATTGAATGCAATGGCATTGCTCTTACGTTCTCTTGTGAAGAGACATTTTGAGTCCTGGGCCACTTGCTTGAGGCCACTACTTGTAGAATTGCTGTGGTTTGGGCAACCTGTTTTCTAGGTGCTGTTTTCCCTACTCCTACTCCAGCCGGAGAATTATCCTCAGGTGATTCCTCTGATTCCTGAACGTAAGCTCCTTTGATGCTTCTGAAGCCTGTGCCCACAGAACCCTGGTGAGGGCCAAGACCTATGTCATGTTCTAGAGGCACTGCCTTTCCTCAGCTTTTGAAAGTTCCAGGCTCTAACAGCATTTATTTCCTCTACATCACTTTCTCACATTGTGAGTTACGTCTTAATACTTTGTTTTCCTCGCTTCTTCCTGTACTCCTCCTTTTCATGATTCTTCTTAAGCTGATCTATTTAACTGATGTAGGGTAAACATTTTTTAATGTATCTGCATATTGTCTTTCCTTTTACATTCCTTTTTTGCTTTCTAGCCTAGGCATTTGTTTTTCCTAAAATTTTGATTTCTGGGGTCTCCCATAGTGAGAGAGATGAAATTAAAAGATTCTGTGTCTAAGTGCAACAATTGTTCAAGCAAAGTTGCCCACGTGCACCATCCTGAGTTGGATTATCCCATATGAAAGACAGTCTCCGATCAGACCAACATCTGTGTCAGGCTTGGTGGGCTCCATCCATTATTGGCCTGACTGGCTCTCCTTTATTGTGTCTTCTCTTTCTGGTGCTTTTCATTAGATTTCTGTTCTTCTTCTTTTCTTTTTTTCTTTGAATCATGGTCTCTGTTGTTGTCTCTGAGTGCTCTCATGCATGTTCTCTGAGAGCACAGGCTCATATCATCTGAAAGCACATCAAATAATTCTTTGAAAATTTTACACTCATCTTTCCAGTGTTCTCCTTTCAAATCTGTTTATATTTTATGTAACTTACTGTTTGGCTCTTGAAAACTGGAGGGGTATATGGCTAATCATCTCTTTGCTGAGGTCCTACTCCTCATCCCCTTGATGTACGTCTGTGGGGCCTACTCATTACTTCTGATCTAGAAACAACTAAAGTATCTTCCTCTTTTCTGATAGCCTCGCTCAAAACAAGACTGGTGCATCTTCTTTACTTTTGATCTCTGTCCTTGCCTTTAGCATCTCACTTTGCCTTTAGCATCTGTCTAGACTGTCTTTCCTTTATCATAAGGAAATCTCTTTTTCCCTCAATTTTAACCACCCCATTGAAGTCTGGTAACGTGATGCCTCCAGATTTGCTATTTTTGCTTAAGATTACTTTGGCTATTTGAGCTGTTTTTGGCTCCAAATGAAGCATAGAATTATGTTTTCTAGATCTGTGAAATATGATATTGTTATTTTGATGGGGACTGTATTGAATCTATAAATCACTTTGGGCAATATGGACATTTTAATAACATGGAGCATTCTTAAATAATAATTATAATAATAAATACAAATATTTAATAATCCATGAGCATGGGATGTTTTCCCATTGGTTTGTGTTGTCTGTGATTTATATCCTCAGTGTTTCATAGTTCTTCTTGTAGAGATCTTTCACTTCCTTGATTAAGAATGTTCCCAGGTATTTTATTTTCATTACAGCTATTGTAAGTGGTATTGAGGCTTTGATTTGACTCTCAGCTTGACTATTGTTAGTGTATAGAAATGCTACTGATTTTTATATATTGATTTTGTAACCTGAGACTTTGCTGAATTCATTTATCAATTTGAGGAGTTTTGGTGGAGTCTTTAGGGTTTTATAGATACAAGATCATATCAATAGCAAAAAGCAAAGTTTGATCTCTTCTTTCCAAATTTGGATACATACCCTTTATTTCTTTCTCTTGCCTGATTGCTCTGGCTAGGACTTCTAGCATTATGTTGAATAGAAGTGGTGACAGTGGTCACCCTTGTCTTGTTTCAGTTTTCAGGGGGAATGCTTTCAACTTTTCCCCATCCAGTATGATGTTGGCTGTGGTTTGTCATATATAGCTTTTATAATTTTGAAGTATGTTCCTTCTGTGCCTAGCGTGTTGAGGGTTTATATTATGAATGAGTTGTATCAGTATGAAATGCTTTTTCTTCATCTATTGAGATGATCATATGGTCTTTGTTTTTGTTTCTCTTTATGTGGAAAATCATGTTTATTGATTTGCACATGTTGAACTATCCTTGTATTCCTGGGATGAAAACCACTTGATCAAGGTAAATTATCTTTTTGATGTGATATTGGATTGAATATTGAATTGGATTGGATTGAATTGGATTGGATTGAACTATCCTTGTATCCCTGGGATGAAAACCACTTGATCAAGGTAAATTATCTTTTTGATGTGATATTGGATTCAGTTTTCCAGTATTTTGTTGAGAATTTTTGCATCTATATTCACAAGAGATATTGGTCTGTAGTTTTGTTTTTCTGTTGTGTTCTTTCGTGGTTTGCTATCAGGTGATATTGCCTTCATAGAATCAGTTAGGGAGGATTCCTTCCTTCTTGATGTTACGGAACAATTTCTGTAAGATAGTTACCAGTTCTTTGTAGTTCTGATAGAATTTAGTTGTGTATCCATCTAGTCCAGGGCTTTTTTTGGGGGGGTGTAGATGTTTTATTACTGCTTCAATCTTACTGCTTGTTATTGGTTTGTTCAGGATTTCTGTTTCTTCCTGGTTCAGCCTAGGGAGATTGTACATTTCCAGGTATTTATCCATTTCTTCTACATTTTCTAATTTGTGCAGAGACTTTTGTAGTATTCACAGATGGTATTTTGTATTTCTGTGGTATCAGTTGTATTATCTCCTTTTTCATTTATGATTGAGCTTATTTGAGTCCTTTCTCTTCTATTTCTTGTTGATCTGGCTAGTAGTCTATCTTTTTTTATCTTTAAAAAGAAGATAGACAGATGGCCAACAAATATAGGAAAAAATGTTCAACATCATTAATCATCAGGGAGATGCAAATTAAAACCACAATAGGCACTTAAGTTAATTCCACATCTTTGCAACTTGGAGGGAACTGGAGACCATTATCCTAGGTGAAGTGTCTCAGGAATGGAAAAACAAACACCACATGTACTGTCTGATAATTTGGAGCTAAATGATGAGCACATATGATCACAAAGAGATGTAAAGCACGTTTGGAAACCAAGAAGGGGATAGAAAAGAAGTCATTTTATCAAAAAGACACATTCAAATTGAAATATTTCAAAGACAAAAATCAAGAGCTGAAAAACAAACTACTCACATTTGAAAGAAAGCATTTTTTAATTTAAAAACCTTTCTTTTGGTGTGCTTTTAGTCTATTGATATTAAATTACCCACTAAAATATTTGAAATAATCTAACAACTCACTTAAAAGCAATAATTTTATATTTAGTGCAAAGTAAACTCTAGACATGTAAAGAAAAAAATATTAAAAAAGTAATTAACTATATAATATGTTTAATGGTTATATTCATCTTTTTACTCTGTCCCATTCTCTCTCATGTTTATTGAAACTGTGGCCTGCAACAATTAATGTGTAACTCTAATGACATCATTTCAGAATGAGTTTGCTGAGAGATGACAGCATATGAATGCCAGCCTCAATTAATCTATGACTCTATTGCAAAAGTAGACACTGGAATTGACATTTTTTCTGACACTTGGCAACTTATGTTATCCAAAAGAATTAATGTCTTTTTAAGTCACTATCATTAGTTCACTTGGATCACTCACAACAGTATCCATCTGCTGCAAATTTACAACTAAATACAAAATTCACCAGAACTATTACAGTAACAATGGCTGGAGTATTACAAAAAATGAGAATAAAATTTCCAAACATTTGACTGATGTGATTATCATAGACAAAGCATTATCAACAAGCATATTATTTCCTACCAGTGTGCAATATTCATGAGTTTAGCAGTTCTTCACTGCTACAAAGTTGAAAGTGATTGATTAATGTGCATTTAACTAAAAGACTAAAATCTCTACATTCTTTTGTAAATTGTGTACCTAAAAACTAGTCATCAATCCAAATGACTTTTATTCTACTAAACAGAGACTTTACTATAACACCATTTTTTCAGGTTAACTACACCCACGTGCAGCCAATTATAATACACATGCTAAAGACATATTGCAAATATAATACCTTTAAAGTATATTATGTATTACATATAAAATATATTAATGCATATATATTTATATGTAAATATAATAAAGACATGTTGCAAATATAATACAGATTATTCATATTCTCAGTAAGCAATGTCATTAATTGTAAAGAACTGTGGTTCAGAAATGCAGTTACAGTATCACAAGAAAAAAGTATGAAAATATTTAAAATATGCACTCTTTCAAAATTTGAATTGCTTTAACAAAGGCTAAAATATTCTTATCAGTCAGTTTCAGCAGTGATACTTTATATAATGGTTTGATGTTTTTCTTTTGGCTATAGACTTTTATAAAATTATCTATTGAAAGAAATATAAATCTAGTCTTATTGCAAATTCATTTTTAAATCAAAACTCATTTAAAAAATTCTATGCTATGTCTTTGATCTTGTAATATTATTTAATCTACTTAATGGTTATATTTTAAAATAACTCAGCTTTCCAGAAGCATAAAAATAATTCATCAACTTATTAATTTCTCTGTCATCTGGGATAAGATAAAAATAGGGTAAAAGAATAATGTAAATAAAATGTAAGCCTTAGCTAACTTTAGGGCTATAAATTCTTGTGATTATCTTGTATTTTTCTATCTTCTTTCATTTTGGCAATATAATTTTATGTAAATTACAGTTCTTTATCTCTATTGTAATGTACTGAATTTTCTTCAGGAGTCATCTGTTTAAATGTATTCTAGTGGGTGGAAAAGTATCTTGAAAACCTATCTGAAAAATTTGAGATGACTGTGAAATTAAAATGTAATAAGAACAAGAACTTCCAATACTTTGAAAACATATTTAAGTGTAGTTCCACTAAAACTTTTGTAGGAAAATCCTTGCATTTAAATTAGAAATTTTTATTTCATCAAAAATATATTTCATGATCTTAATTGTTATCTTGAGATATGCTATATTTTTATATATGTGCCTGTGTATTTTAAATGCTGATAATACTGAGATTTAGGACAAAGGAGAAATGTTTAAGAAACCTTAAATGTAAAATGTAAAAATTACTATAAATTTGACTGGATCACTTAAGACATTAATAAAATCAGGTTCACTTTTATTTTTTTCCCTTAGCCTCAGTAGATGTGGTCAGCATAGAGGGACCTGCAGCATGCAATAGTGAAAGGAAAATTATTCCAAAGCTGGATAGATTGTGCACTTTAGCTAGAAGTCAATAAGAGGAAAGTTTGGTGAGGTTCCCTTCAGATACACATTATGTACCTTTTTTTAAAATAACATTTTGAAGGGCCAGGATAGGCTGAAAAATAAAAAAAAATGTTTTGCCTGTTGAGCATTGTTCTTGCCTTTTTTATTAGAGGTGGGAGTTGGAAAAGAGCAGAGCAGGGGAGAAGAAAGGTGCGAGAGAGAAAATATGTATGTACATTTTAATTCTTCTGGGGAGGACTAGACATAGAGATTCAAGGTAGAAACTCTGTTCTACACTAAATGTTTATTTTTACAGAAATTTGCCCTCATATTGTTTATCATGGTGAAAAATAGGAAAAATAAGTTAAGTATTTTCTGTAAGCTATCTGTTCCACCAGGACTGCTATCAGTAGTGAGTCTATAATTTTTTTTAATCTTTGCAAAATTTTAGATGCCCTTCACAAAGGACACTAGAATCCCAAGACTTGTTGGCATCACTATTAACAAAGCAGAGATCCTCTACATTCTAATTAAATAGGCATCTATCCTCTTCACTCCAATTAAACAGGCATCTATGGGTTATCTATCTTTAATAGTATTCAAAATATATTTTATCTAAAAATAAAGCATGTTTTTGCAGTGTGGAAAATTTCAGATTCCAGAAGTAGCTTCAAAAATGAGCGAATTTAATAATGCTCTTGATTGAAATAAAAAGGAGAAAGAGGTTTCTGAAGTAGAAGTAAAGAATTCTTGGAAGAAAATATTATTGTGATCCATAACCATAAAGATAACCTTTTTCATAGTTATCTGTATACTGAAGACTTTAGAAAAGTAATATGTGTGTGTGTGTATGATCACATTTAAAAACAGAAGAGGTAAAGTAAGAATTTGAGATTCTGAAAACAAGTTACATAATAAATGTTTACACTGAAAAAAAGAACAAAAAGGAAAAAGCAGAACTTTCTGAGAAGCTCATTTTAAATTAGTGTAAATATATTTAAAGGAAGAGCATGTAAGCAAACAATGGATATAACATGTAGTAAAAACTATAACAGGATCCAAAAGGCAAAAATTCAGAAGGAAATTACAATTGAGAAATGAACAAAGAATTCTAGGTAGGTGAGGAAACCTGAATCTTGTCATATACATCTTCAAGATTAACTACACAGACAAAAATTAAAACTAAACAAATCTTTCATCTTCAGCATAACAGTAAGGTGGTTCACAAAAGATTTGCCATTAATTGATAGAACAAATAAGTAAATATTAAGGTAATGAAAATCTAGCTTCTCACTTTTAAAAAAAGGAATTTAATATATAAAAATGGACTGGACTAAAATGAACCCTATTGTGTTACTTTAGGCTTAAAGTATTTGGTATGAGTTCATGCATAAATAAGTATGCATTTTAAACACACATATACACAAACATGCACATAGATATAAAAATGGGCTAATGTGTGTGTGTGTGTATATATATATAAACACAGTTATATACATATATTAGTAATATTTATGTGTATACATATATATAGCAGTATATGCATGCATATAGCTATATTTATGCATACATATAGTGATGCACATATCGATTATCTTGGTTTCTAAGTAACATTCTTCACTTAAACCAAGTTTCCTGGGAAAAATGGGTGATTCCAGCTCTAAGATGGGGAATGTATTAAGATAAATCTGGGACATCTTGTGTTAGAAAGTGATAATGCTCAAAGAATGATGAAGACATGTCAAAAGGAAAGAGAAGCCAGTTTGGAGAGGTTCCTTTAGCCAAATCTCAGAAAAAATTGAACATCAAAATAAATAAAAATAGTTATATGTTTGATTCATTGAAAAAATAAGAATCAATGAGTCATATTGTTACAAAATAATTAAACAAATGAATGAATAAAAAGGAAAAACTCTTTCAAAAGCAGAATGTCAACTAGTAAGTGAAGAACAAACTGGTTAGAAAAGCACCATTTGACAAGTAGCGTAGGGATCATTGACTCGGATAAGAATCCTCAATGAAGAACATCTCCTATTTTGTTTATTCAAGTCTCCAGATTTTAGAGTTCTGATCAATCATGAAGCCCCTGAGAATCCTTTTGTATTCACTGAAAACAAAATTTGGGTGGCAAAAGATAAGAGATATGACTATATCCTGATTTTCAAAATGAGAGCAAATGTGAGAGAGAGAATTCTATAAATTAAATGAGCAATTGCTATTTAGAAGAGATTGAGCAAATCACAAATAATTATCACAAATATATCATTGAAAAGAAAGATGTCCCAAAATTATTTCTTAATATTCAATATTGCAAACTAGAAAGTACATTAGAAACTTCCAGAAATATGATAGAACTGTCATAATTACATGAGAGATGCATAAATTGAGATCAACATCATTATTTTGTTTTTATAGTAATGTGACATTTTCAAATTTGTCAATATGAACAAAAATCATTTCTTGATATACCTTTCATTGCCACATTGAGAATTATGTGCTCATTTCCTACCTACTCTGTAATTCCTTGGAATTATTATTAATTCATTGAGTATACCCAATAGCAATCAAGGACAGTATCATTAACAAGTATATCTTGATTATATAGTAAGGTGTTCAAAAGATTCATTATGTTATTTTGCTCTAGATGTGGATATATTGGCAAGATGGAGGAGATGAAGAAAAACACTTTTACAATTTGAACATAAATTCAAGGAATCAGTAATTGTACTAATGTTACTGTAGGAAAGTGATTACAGTCAATTCCCTAGTCACATGGAAATACAATTCTCTTTTACACCAACATGGTGTTGCACATGCAATATTAATGCTTCTGTCTGATACAAATATCCCTCACTCTTTTTAATTTTATTTTTAATGGACATGTATAATTGTATATATTTATAGCATACAATGTGATGTCTTGATATGTGAATACATTATGTAATGAACAAATCAGGGTAATTAGCATAGCTGTCACCTCAAACATCTATCATTTCTTTGTGGTGGGAACTTCCAAAATCCTCTCTTCTAGATATTTTGAGATAGCCAATGCCTTATTGCTGACTATAGTTGTCCTACTGTACAATAGGACAGCAGGACTTTTTCTTTCTTACTAATCTTAACTTTGTACCCATTGACCAACCTCTCCCCATCTCCCTTCCTGTCTATCTGGCTTATTTTACTTAACAGATGAACGTGTAAGGAAAATATGGTATATATACACAAAGAAACACTATTCATCCATTTAAAAACAATGAATTCCTGTCATTTGAAACAACATGTATGAACTTGAAGGATTTATGTTAAGTGAAATAAACTAGGCAAAAAAAGATAAATACTGCATGTTCTCATTCATATGAGGAATCTAAAAATGCTGATCCTACTCTTTCTTTATGACTAATCAATAAAGCCTTTCCTATCACCTCTTCTAGTAGTTAGCTCTGCTTTCATAGGGACTGTCTTTATTGACATATATTTATTGTAATATTTACATATCTATATTCCTAACTTGTTCATCAGACTTTCAAAAGCAAGCTCAACTTTTATTTACACTTGGATCTGAGTACAAGACAAATGTCTGGCACTTAGTTAATGTGCATTGGATGAGTAAAGGAAAATCATGGAGATGTATTTCTGTGGTCATAAAATGATGAATGAGGTTAATTAGAGTTACCTCAGAAAATATGAATTAAAATATGGCTCAAAAGCATTGTAATGAAAATTGGTAAACCTCTTTGTCTAGACTTCTAAAAGAAAAAACTGTGTACAGTTATTTTTGTTAAGTCTACTTTTTCTATCAACTTAATTTCACCCATCAAAATTACTTCTGTATTTTGGTATTAGTATTTATCAAGTATACAGTAATTATGTCCCCAAACATATTCCTTTTTAAAATTTCCCACATGAAGAACATTTGAGAAGAAAAATAGTTTGAAAAGGGAATTGCTGTTTTTCTTAAAGGAAAGAATAAAATGGATATATTTTCATTTATTTAAATTAAGTCAAAAGTCTTGGATTCAACACAGATATATATATATAATAAATAATTTTTATTTTTAGATTTTTTTCTCATTTTTCCACTTTTCTGTAGATTTTTATGTAATTGCAAACCTGGATTCCATGGATCCTTCTGTGAATTGGGTGTGAATGAATGTAAAACTTCACCTTGTCTGGATGGAGAAAATTGTGTTAACAGGAATGATGGATACAGTTGCCTCTGTGCCCCTGGTTATACAGGTAAACCTAAAATTACTCTGTCTGTAACAATATATTGCTATCTTTAAATAAATGACAACCTCATATTTATCTCCCAAATCTGAAATAATCTTCCAGATGCAAACACGGCAGGGATGTCAAAAGATACTCTGTTTCTTGTAAAAGAACTTAATAAGAACTAAAATTATGTGTTTTTATCTATAATTTGCTAAATAGTAAGATCATATTTAAAGTATTTTACATGTTTATCATTTTTTAAAGTTAATTTATCTGAAATTTGTATGGCTATAATGTAAAAAAAGTATTTCTATATGAATAATCTAAGGGAAATAACATTGTTATAACTGTTACACAAATATTTTTTAGATATAATGTTAGCTTTTTAAAACACTTATATACTAGAAATCAATAAGAAAGCCCTTGTGAACTTAAAGTTTAAGTAGTGTAAAGTTGACAATGGCAGAAAGAAGGTGAAAGACAGACAGAGTAGGGCCAAACAATGTGGCTTTATTGAGCGCTCCAGGGCGAGATTCACAGGTCCTGAGGAATGGGGCCTGAGAAGTTGTGCCTGTTTGAAAGGGGTGAGGGCTTTTATGCTATTTGAGGTGGGCCGGAGGCTTTTGGTGGGAAGAGTTGGGGATTTTCCACTGTGACCTTTAAAAGTTATTGAGAATTAGGAAGGGTTGGTGGTATTTGCGGAATCCGGGAATCGAAACTTTCTTATCTGGGTGGGCATCCAGGTGTGGTTATCCTTCAATTTAGCTGGGCCTAACAGTCACCTTTGTGGGTCTCTCTTCTCTTTACGGAGGGGAGGGGGTGCCTGCCACCAGCCATACAAGTAGAAAACATGATTTGGAGTTAGCTTTCTTAATATATTATTCTACAACATAAATTCAATCCAAACATAGAGGCAAAAGTTATCAAGGAACTAATGGAAGGTAGAGGCATTAATTTTCTAAACTTCTGGTGAGAAATTGCATTTACAAAATACAAAAAACTATATTGTTTTGGCATTCCAATATTAATGATGTGGGTCTAACAAGATGTATTTAAAACTCAAATCTCAATTTATTAATATCTGCATTTTACAGTGCTGGAATCATATGGGTTCCTACCCTGAGGGAAAGCAGTTAAGTAAGTCTAATATTAAGTTTTCTGCTGGCAGGAGTGAAAACACTAGACAAATGGAAATTAGACTGACAAAAATGATAGGAAACCAGAAGTGTTCCCAGAGAATAAGTGATCAAAAGGCAAGAGAGAGTTAAGTGACCTGAACAAAGAATATGCAGGTGTCTTTCCTGAAAAAATCTTGATGGCTTCAGAGAAGGTTACCTTGGTAACAATTGCTACATGCACAAAAGGTCTCAGGTTAATTCTTTCTAAAAAAAATTACCATTATCTACAGATTTTATTATATAAATAATCAGCATTAAATTTTGGCAATAAAAACAGTGTACTTTCTAAGTTTCATGTTGCCCATCATCCCCCAAATTGTTAAGATTTCTATTTGGGACCATAGATATTGAACTAGCATTGCCCCTCACCGTGATGTGGTTGTTGCTGCTGTTACTGCTGCTGGCTGTGTTAAAATAAGAAATGACTCACTGAGCTCAGTATCGCTGAGAAACACATTTTGTAAAGTTATTTGTTACAACATCTTTTTCTGATATTTTAAATCTTTCGTAATATTTGAAAGATTAACGTGCCTATTTTTCTTTTGACAACCTCTCTGATTTCATTACAAAATATGGTACTTAGCATTGTTTCAAAATAACATTGGCTAAGATGCTACTAGTAGCAAATTATGTAAGATTTTCTGATACGTATTTGCCTACTGGTTTAGCTACAAGTAAATGAAAACTCAATTAGTCATTGGCTTTAATAAATAGGGTCTATTTTTTCTCACCTGACAAGAATTCTACAGGTAAATTCTACTGATGTTGGTTCAGTGGCTTCACAGTGCCAGGAAGGGTTATGGTTTACTTGACCCTTTAATTAGTGTTTATAGTCTCATGGATTCAGAATTGCTGCTGGGCTTCTAGTCTTTATGTGTACACTGAAGTCAGGAAAAGGAGAAAGAGTGCATCACTGCCAGAACACCAGTAAAGGTTTCTGCTGATGTCTCATAGAGCATAACAGGCTCTCATGCCCATCTTTCACTGCAGTGAAAAGCGAGAAAGTAAAAATGTATCTCAGAATTTCAGTTAAATACTAAGAAATAAATAATTATGAAGTATATATTACAGTTTGGATTTATACCAAGAAAGATAAGTGACTGGACATTCAAAAGAAGTTTATTCCCCTCAAGGGAGTTACATTTATTTGTCTTTCTTTATATGCTCTTTTGACATCCAAATTGACCTTCTCTTTCATACATGGACATATAAAGCTTTTTGTTATTCTCAGACACTTGTAGTGTTTATTTTATCTTAGCCTTCTCTGGACATCTTTCTTTTTCAAGGCTTCTAAAGCTCTATGGTTTTGTGAAAGATGTTTAAATCTGTTCATTTCTTTGCTATTGCATTTCCAGGAAGTCATGGCATTGTGATGTTTTACTGAGAGAATCTTAAATTTTAAGATACAAGGATCTTACACCTTTTGCATATTTTTCAAGATCATACATCCAGTAGTGACAGAGCTAGGAAGAAAAATACACATCCCTTTCTATTCTAGTTTTATTTCTACCCTAATTTTACTCCATCAGAAAAGGTAAAATTTGAGTGAAATGGCATTAGTGACATGGAAGAAAGAGGAAAGAACATTAAATACATCATTAAATATGTTAAAATTTGGTAACCAAATATATTTTAAAAGTTTAGCTTTGCCTATATCTATTCATTTATGTAATCCAGTTCTTAAGGACATATTTTCCAGACTCTATAACCAGGACATTTTATGATCCTTCTTCCTCTAAATCAATGGATTTTTTTTAAGATCACATTCAACAATAAATGTGCACATACCATCATTTATTAACTCAGTAACTTCACTCTATACCTTGTATTCAATTAGCTGTTGAGGTTTTCTGGTGATCAAGATTGACGTGGTTCTTATCCTTATGAAGACTTGTAGTATCTAGAATTGGAGACTGACAGTAAACCAATATTTACACAGTTGATTTTTTAAAGCCATTCTATAATTGACTTATCTAGAGTATTATGAATTATAAACTATCACAAATAGGGTCCAAATTTACACATGTAGGGGATTGACAGAATTTAGTGATAATGAAATACACAGGTGACAGCATATGATCATAGGCTTAAGTTTTATCTTACAAAAGACAGAATCAGTTCATCAGTAGATTCTTAGAATGGTCGACCTTTGGCTTTATTAAAGAACACTGGCTTATGAATTTCAGTTTTAATTTAAGTGTTATCTAAATTTGGCAAAGATAAGTACAAATAATAAATTATATATTGCTTTCTAAAATAGAGTGATTCACTCAATTAGCAAATAACTTTCTACCCAACTAGATACAATTATACTCACATATTATTAAAATATAAATGTTTATAAATTTGTGTTTAAGGACTTTTAATACAATTGGATTGATTATGTCTATATGTCTATATTTATATGTATACCTATATTTAAATGTATATTTACTGGAAAGTAGAACTATAAAAATACCTAAATTCTAAGAATTAATAACTGATAATGATGCCATCTGAAAATGTAGAAATGCAAATAAATAGTTCAAAATAATGAAATATAATTATATTTTGTTCTAAGTGATACATATTTTTCCTAAGATATGTTTCACACACGTGCACATATATGATAAGCACTATAATATTCTTTATGTTTGAAATAAATAGGCTGTCTTTTAAATATTTTTTTCATAGCGGAAAATACTCAAATTGCATAAGAACTACAACAATCAGCTTTGGTCACATGCACAGGAAAGCATAGTTTGGTAAAATATGGTCAATTGATTAGTTGTAATTTTTCTTTGTTACTGTAAAGATATTATTTATCACATAGTTTCTGCTCCTAAAATGCCCCGCCTCTCCTATCTCTAGTACTGGACCTCATAACTTAACTCAAGTGCTACTTTCTATAGAAAGTTTTTTTTAGACTCTTTAACTTTAGCTTGTCCTCTTATTTTCTTCCATAGCACCCATTTTCTCTACTGAACGTATGATAGTCTTGTGAAATTTAATTACCGGCCCATCTGAAGAGACTTCACATCTCTATTTGCTCACCACTTTATCTCTAATATCCATCAAAGTTTAGTCTACTCTGCTACGACTTGTCAGCCGAGTTCCTATTTAATATGATATATTAAAATAGAATGGGTTCCTATTTTAGTGTGATAGAATATAAAAATGAGTGAGAAATAAAAGATGTAAAAGCTAGTTTCAATTTTATAATTACACATTATGCATCTGTTAGAATTTAAATACTATGGTTTAGTGGGTTTTTTTGATTGATAAATATGTCTGTAGTCATAAAACTTAAACATTCTGGCAAATATTTGACATTTGACTATATTTGGCTTTAGATCAACGGTAATTACTTCTCTTTATCAAGGACAGTAGTTTTACCAGCGTAGTGTTTACCATGTCCATGTCCGATTAATATAGGCAGGAGCAGATACAGAAACAGACAGCTAAATTGTGCTCAACCACTTTTTCCTTGTGTGACAATATTCAAAATTCATTTTGACAGCTCAGATGTACAAAACTGTGTTATTTCTGTAATAATGAACTGAATATAATGTATGGGTCCAATTTCATCTAACAGAGGAAAATGTCAACGTGCCAAGTCAACGTGTAAGTTTTTCAAGATAAAATTAAGTTACTTTAGGTTTAGAATTCAATATCTTTCTGATTCAGAGATCTGTCACTCCTTTTCTCTGTCCAATTTCTACGAAATGCAGAAATACATCATCCCTGGTATTTGGGCGCCATGAGCGGGTGTGCTTTTGATGCCCACAGTCTCTTCCATGGGCTCTGCTCACTAGGTCCAAGCAATATCCAAGCCAAGACCTTGTTATAAACATTATTGCCTTTGCCTTTACCACTTAGAACCCACTAATCCACTTCTCTGTTATCAAAGGCTGTATCTTACACATAGAAATTTTACATTGAAAAATGATGTTTATGTCATTGAATTATAAATATTCACTTACTACTTTAATTCACTTCTTTTCTATAGGCTGTTTTTTCACTCTTCTTTAAGCAACTTATTTAAAGCCTTGTATCAGCTTAAATGGCAAGAGGAACAGTTGCAAAGAAGGAATAAAACTTACAGAGTTTACTATTGAAGATTTATACTATAGATTTACAATCCAGATGTTAATTCTAATAGCCAATTACTTTATTTGATTAAATTACCACATAAGTGGCCACAGAATACGATTGCATTTCCTATTTGTTAATTTTCGAAATGTTTATGTTCCAAGCATTGTTCAAGGCCCTGGGGAAAGTCTGGTGACCACAATAGAGAAAGTTTCTACCAAAAAAGAGCCTATGAGTCAGTGGGGAGACACAGTTAACAAAACCCAAATAAATATGTGAGATAATCTGAAATAGTTATAAAGGATAAGAAAAAATATGTAACTGAATATATTCATCCAGATAAGATTAGCTACTGTAACAAAGAAACACTAATATATTAAAATATAGTGGCTAAAATAAAAAATTGAATTTTCTCACATGATATTTCCAGAGAGTTTGAAAATGATGTTAAACATCATTCAGGCAGGACTTAGTCTTTTGCTATTGCTTTGCTAGTTATCAATACCTTGTCCTTATGTACATGGCTCTCAGGTAACTCTATTTTAGGCTATTCATATTGGAAAAAAAGCTTTCCTCTTAGTATCAAAAAGATTCATTACAAGGGTAGAAAAACTCACATACCATTGTAAAGGAGGAGTTTTCACATCTGGATTGATGCGCTGACAGGAGATATCAGGTGAAGTTGGTACACAGTAAGTGGGGTAGCCAAAGTGTTTCTACGGATGAAGTCAATTCTGAGTTGATTTAGCCATCAACTCAAGTCAGGTGTGTCAGAGGCTGGCCACTCTGCTTCCTTGAAGAGTTGGAGGATTGAATGCTCATAGTACGACCTGAAAGCTATGACCATAAAAAAATTGTTCATTCATATTTACCTCTCTCTAATATAGATATATATGAGAGAGATAATAACTTTACATGATATATAATCTCTATGAAGATACTCTTCAGATGATATTAATTTCCATGGCAAAATTATGAAAGGAAATGATTATAGGGGGCCAAAATTAAGGGAAGGAGTTGGGAAGGTGAATTTAAACAAAGCACACTGGGAAAACCATAGAAAAAAGTTGGCTTTGTTTAGGATTGAGATGCCAATTGTATGTTGGTACACATCTACATATACACACATACAAATGTGTGTAGATAGAGAGGTAGAAAGAGGCATTGAGAGAGAGAGAGATCAAGAACCAAAATTACACTAAATTACCTAGGAAAATGAAATATTTCCCTACTAACCAATATTTATATCTTTTATGTAATTACATTATTAGAAGATGTTAAACCAAGAAAGAATCTTGAATATTTCTAGGAAACCTTAGAATCTTGATAGCAAGTATATTAAATTGTATCCAAAAAAAGATTTATCATGTCATAAATTAAATAGGAGAAGCACCCAAGAATTTTAGCCACAGTTGGTAGTCAAGCAGTCTGGAATATTAGGGAAAAAAAACATAGACATGGCACAAAGACTAATATGGTTCTAAAAATTTTACAGATTCACAAAATTCCTCAAAATGCTTTGATTTCCCCACCTATATGTAAGCACTGTGCTTAGCAATGACTGCACATTACAGTTACTTCCTAACTGTGGTTCTGTAACAACACTTGGATGAAAGATGTGCTATACCAGTGATAATTCTGGAAAAGGTCTTATTTGCCTGTATAAAGCAGGGGTGAGGTGTGAGAGGGATAATATCCCAAGGCAAATATAGAAGATACTGCACACATGCTCTCAGAAGCAATGTCTTTCAACACTCAATTATTTCTTCTATTTCTATTGTTTGGCATGCTTATGCTGCTGATTTTTGAGCTTTCCCCCCTCATTTTGCACATTATTTCATTAAATGTTCCTATGAAAAATAAGAACTTAGCTGGCTTGTCACCATCTCCATTACCAAGTACATAATTTTTCTTACGCCTTCCTCCCCAAATGGTCATATCAAAAATTCTCTTAGTCAAAAGTTAATAGTATTATAACCATATCAATATTGCTCTCTGATTTTCTGTTTATTTTTATTTTTGCTAATTAGGAAAAAAGATTTACTTATATCTTTTTTTCCAATGTTTCTCTTACATTGTTAATATTTAGCTTTCATTTTTTAATTTTCAAACTCTGTTTATCTGATCTAATATTTCTTTTTTGCATTCTGGAATCTTCATTAATAAAATGTCTTTTCTTTGCTCTAAAATAATATTTATAAAGTTTTTTGTCTTGTGTTCTTCCTTGCATTGCCTCCGTCTTCTCCAGATCATTTTTTTCTTGTGTGTATGTGTGGTTTCCTTTTTTTAATGTATCTCTTTATTTAGAGGTGTTTCTTTAACTTCAGAAAATCCTTGAATATTAGTTAATATCTAAAAGAGAACCACCAATATGCTAACTGAAAACGCTGAGTGAATGGGAGTGCTTGTCAGGTTATTTTGGTATTGTGTGTGATCATGAAAACCTGCTATTCTATTTTAGAAACCTGAAATGTCATTATTGGAAGCTCTTATACTCTTCGCTAGAAAAGGAAGGGGGAGAAAATGGAGGTGAAGACAGTAATGCAGTGAAGGAAGGGGTTTGACAAGATTTGGCAAGCTAGAACCCAAGGGCCAGTCAGAGAGTTCTGATAGTTACAAAAAGCCAACAAGTTATTAGGAGAACAGCATATAAAATTCAACTTATTTTTTCTACTATGCTTCAACCCCCTCGAGAAGGTCCATAATACAAAATAGTGATGTTAATGGAACTTCGGAGAGTAAAAGATCAATGTAGTCTCTGAAGAGATGAGTAGGAAACAAACAAGCTTTCCAAGAATTACTCATTAATGCTATTTTCAGACCACCGATTTTTGCCTCTTTCCAAAAAAAAATCCTCATCTCCCTCTTTCCCAGCCTAGATTCTATGGCTCATTATTATAAACACTGTTACTTGTGGGAGAAAAAAATACATGTTCACACACAGAGAAAATGTTCTTAACTTGATTTCTCGACCACAGACATCAAGGAAGCCCTTGGTACTGCCTGAGAATCCTACTTCTTCCTAATCAATTCAATTTCCCAGACTACTATTTCTACCTATATCCTACCTACTATTTCTAGCTTTCTCTTCTCTTTTTAAACCTTTCTCAATCCCTCTAGTGAAGTTTCAACTATTTTTCTTTCTTATATCCCTGAGAAAATAAAAACTATAATAAGATAAATTCTTTATCTTTTTACTAACAACTACCAATCTATGTGCATCTGTATCCATATACTGTGTTTTCTCTCTTTTTGCTTGTTTATGTCTATGGTCAACCCTTTCACTGCTGCATGGGTTCTGTCCTTTATCACCTATTATTAAAGAACATTTATCTTTCAGTTACTTTTTTGCAGCATAAATTCTTTCCTCCATACTATGTCACTACTATCAGCATATAAATATTAATATTTACCTCTTTCGCATCTCATTTCTTAATCTTTCCTTTTTAATGATTTCTGTTAATGTACTTCCCTTATCTCTTCTTTTTAAACAGAATTACCAAATCTGCGGTCTATAGTGAATATCCATTTTCTTACTTCCAATTCTCTTTCAAGCCCATTTCCAATAATGCTTTTAATCAAGACTAAAATCACCCCCTTCTTGTTGGACATCACCAATTATCCCCACAATGCCAAATTCAAAGGCAAATTCTGTATCTGCATCTTAGCACATTATCAGTAGCATTTTACCCATTCCTACATAAAATATTAATACTTCCTAAACCTAGATTCCAGTTTCGACAATTACCAATTTTATCATTTTCTGCCACTGTTAGTGGATCCTGTAATTGTTTAGCACTAGTCTTTCTCTGCATTTTTTAGATATATTCCCTGATTAAGGGATTTCATTTAGATTTTTTTTTTGTTTAAATACTATTCATATGCTGATAATTCCCAAATGGGTTTTATGAGTCTTGTCCCTCTCCCCTGAACTCCTGACTTGTACACCCAAATTTCTACTCAACATGTCCATTTGAGTATCCATATTACATCTCAAACTGATCCAGAACTGAGGATTTATCCAATTGTGTTCTCCCAGGAGAGTTGTCCACCCCAGTATATGGCATCATTATTCACCCAGCGTCTCAGGCCAAATTTGGGGAGTCATTATATTCTTGAGTCTTTGCTCACACATCACCATGCAATCTATCAGCAATTCTGGCTATATTTGCAAAATATATTTTAATTTAAACACTTTTCACAACCTCCATTACAGTCACCCTAATCCAAGCCACCATCACCTCTTGCTTGAAATATAGCATCTTAATTTGTCTGCATCTTCCACTCTTGTCATGTTAAAACATATTTCCTCTTCAGCACTCAAAGTGATCATTTAAAAATATAAAGCAGTTCACTTCACTCTCAAGTTCGGTTTCCCATAATACTTGAAGGAAAACACATACTCCTTACTTTGGCCTGATAAATCAGTCCTGTGTTACCTTGGCCGCTGGCTACCTCTCTGATCTCATTTCCTACTGTATTTCCTCTCACTCGGCCTCCGCTGTTCCATCTGGTTGTGAATCACTTTCCTCAGATATGGGCATGGTTTTCTGCTTTATTTTATCAGTTCTCAAATGTAAATTCCTGTTAGAGGCCTATTAACATTATATAAAAATAACACTATGTCACTTTATCCACCTACCTTTTTCCCCCCTTCATAATAATCATTACTTTCTAATCCTTTTATCACTTAATCTTATTATCTTTGACCTATTTTATCTTTTACTAATAGAATTGAATCTCGTTGAAGGTGGGAATTTCTTTTGTTCACTGTTTTATCTCAGTGCTCACAAAAGTTCCTGGGACACAAATCTTTTTTAAATAAAAGGACATTTTACACTTTAAGTAATTTGATTTCTAAATTGTATTCAGTTTTAACTTTTTGCATGTTAATACATATAACTGCCTGCTGATTATAGATTTTTATTGTTTTCTCTTTTCAATTTCTTTCCATAATGCCAGTAAAAGACATTTAAAAAAAATATGAGTATTCAATAGAAAATAAATTCTCACTCTAAAATGCTGACTTGTTGACACTATGGCAAACCATCCAGAGAATTTTTTACAACCTTGCAAATCAGACTCATTCTGAATTAAAAGCATATGTATGTGAATATATAATATCAATTCTAAATTCAGAAGTTATATACTTTGATTTAATATTAGAAAGTAAAATTGTTCTTTGCAATAAATCTAGAAGCAGAGTAACATATAAAATTTAGACCTTTTATATTACTCATTAACCCATAATAAATCTTTCTAAAATGAAACCAATAGCAAAGTAAGCCAAGTGACTTATCGTTGGTAATTCTTTATATGATATAAAACAATTTTGAAGCAGTTAATTTTTTATACCCTACAAAATAAGATACTAGAAATAATGATTTGAGATGAGGTACTGTCTATTAAAAGCATATCAATTATCATACATTTATAGGTCATTATCCACTTACATCTAGTTTTCTAGAGCAGCAATGTTTATATATTATAAATGTGACCATCTGATATTAGAGTAATCAGGCCTAAAGAAACTCTATAAATATATCTTTAAAATCTATTTTTATCCTAACATTAAGAAGTGCATTATTATGCAAGAAAATTTGAATAAGAATGACCTTAAAAACCAGTGAGTATCAAAAGTCATAGTTACTGAACAATTCAACTATTTTAGGCTCTTGTATGGTTTTGATTCCTAGCAGTTGTCTTTGTTTTTCCCAGGTTCTAACCATGAGGGAGTACGCAAAAGACAAGATTAAATTATCAGGTTTATTCATGAAGGCTCAATAACTTCCAAAGTACAAGGTTCTTTGGCAAAGTCAATGTGAAGAAATACACCTAAGACCCAAAGTGAGAATACTTTAATACTGTCACCAGAGTAAAGGTTCTTGCTAACATCACAGAAAGGCATTTCAAGATGCGCACACAACTGAGCAATAGTGGCAAGTTTATTGAGTGAAAGTGGACAGACAGGCTTAGGAAAGGCTCATGCAGAAGTGAAAGTACACTCTCAAGAAAGGGAGTGAGCAGGCTTGAAAAGCAACTGCCCCAAATTCTGATCCTTTCTATTTGTTGAAGTCAAAGATGGCTGAGTGGTCAGTGTTCATTCTATTCTTACTGATATTTCTCCTGTTTTTCCCATGGGGGGGGGTCAGAACCACAATGTTAATTTATTATAATTGTAAGATAATGGGAAAAAGTCACTTTGTACCTGTGCAATGCTGGGAAATTAATGGCTCTTTTCTTCTCCCCAGGGCTGTTTGTTCAAGGTTTATTTGTTCAAGCCAGCTGACTAAATTTTCTGTTCCCTCCTCCCTTGCTCATACCTAGCTGACTACCTAGTCTAACAATAGTACCAATCTCCCCATTGCAAAGAGAGATTTTAGGGCAAACTGAGGAAGAGTTGTGTTTACAAAGCATACTTTAAGTAAAATTTACATAACTGCCTTCTTGGAGTATTGAGGTCAACTGAATGGTGAGAGCACCTGGAGGAGAGCAAGCCTACAAGTGTATTTCTGGAAAGCAAGCCTTTGTACTTCCTGTAGTAGACATAGAAAATTACTCTGGTACCTAGGCTACATTCTTCTGGCTGACCTCTGATTTTAGCTGCATTTGGAATGAGCAGTTCTGAGTAATCTCAGGTCACTTCATAAGAACAGTTTTTTATGGCAAGTGCTTCCTGTGTCTTTGCTTCCTCTCAAGGATGTTTTCCTATACCAGGGAACCATCTTAGCTTGAATGCATGCTCTCGGGCTCAAAATATGTCAGTGCCCCAAGGCACTCTTCAAATAATGGGAGCTGCAAGGCAATGTGTAAACATTCCAACCATCTGCTCTGTATATGGATCATCCTATTTGTGTATTACTCGCTTAGTCACGAGGTAATCAGGCCCTCATTGCCCATAACAGTAGCCATAATAAGGCTTCTTTTACTGACTTTTCATCATTCTCTGGTTTCATCTCCTCACTTCGTTATTTTTACTTACTAAGATCATCTACCAAATACATTACTGCACATAGGTCTTCATCTCAGGTTCTGATTTCAGTAGAATACAAACTAAGACAATGGGCTTAAGACATGGGAAGAGTAATCCAATGAGTGTGCCCAAAGTCAAGGTCCATAGCATATATTCTACTTTTAAAGTATGGAAATCCTTGCCATCTGTAAATGAGATACTGCCATTTGAAGAATAGATTTTCTGTAATTGGCTAGAGAGGGAAGAAAGAGAACATGACATTCTTAAATTCTACCTCTTTGGGTTAAGTGGATTGAAATTACTTCACCTACGGAAACTAGAGTATGAGGCTGTAACTCTGACAGTCACCTAAAATGCAATGTTCTGTCTATAAGAGACACAATGTCATTACTCTAGAGACTGAATCATTCTCTTAGTCTGTAAATGACAACTGATGGTATCTCCAAAAAGTCAATAATTTCCATCTGTAATTTAGTGGTTTCCTGTACTGTCATTATTTAACTGAAATATTCTGTGTTATCATACAATCTGACCAGATTTAAAGAAATCTTAAAGGCATTTTAAAAATTAAAGTATTAAAGCAATTACTTGGCCGGTCAATTGTGGCTTTTAGTAAGAGAAATAAATAGAAATATAATCCATTAGAAAGCAAAGAACTGCGGAGACATTTGTGATTTGAAATCTTGACCCCAATCATTCTAATGCACAGAAAAGAAAAATGTGGCTCCCATTTTTTCTTTTAAAATTTATGTATTTATTTTTTTCGTTGATAATAATTTTGTGTATTTATGGGGAACAGTGTGATTTTTGATATATTGTAAAAAATTCAACCAAGCTAATTAACATATCCACCACTGTTAGGTCCAGCTTTTAGTGGACTGTTGTCCTGGTTCTTTGGCTCCTTGCTTGAAGAATCACAAGCAGGCTGGTGTGACAGAGTGATTGCAGACAGGAAGCAATTCCAGACAAACAGCTTCTATTGCATAAAAGAAGGAAGCTATACAAAGTGCAAAATACATTCCAGAGTTAGTAACAGGTCAGTCTCCAGAAGTGAAGAAAGATGTTAAGACCTCCCAGGTGGTTTCCTTTTATTGGCCTGGTCAGGACGAGAGCTTACTGGAGGGGAGATTTGGGATGTTGCCAGGAGATTGATATACATGGTTATCAGGTGTTCTGTATTTTCCTGCAGTCTCTTCCCCTGATTAGTTCTGCCCCGTCTGTCTGGCCTGCTTCTCCACCCCTAGGAGCCATCCTCTTGGCCTGTATCTGCTACCTGCACATTTGGCCCCTGCCTAACACCACCTCCCCAACTTATTGTATTTTTGCAATGAGAATTTTAATCTATTTTTTAGCAATTTTGAAATATACATTATTATTAACTGTAGTCATCATGCAGTACAATAGATCCCTTGTTCCTCCAGCCTACTTGAAACCTTATGCCCTTTGATCAACATTTCCTCTTTCACTATCCTTCCTTCTCCCTAGCCCCCAGCCTCTGGTAACCATCTTTTTACTCTCTGTTTCTATGAGATCAACTTTTGTAGATTCCACATATAAATGAGTATCTCCCATTTTGTTTTACAAAATAAAATAAAAATCTTTATTTATTATAGGTACATAATAGTTGTATATATTTATAGGGCACATTCATGTTTTGATATAGGCATATCATGTGTATTAATCAAATCAGGGTAATTTTGAAAGAGTTTTTTCCTCTGTAGTGAGTAATTCATCTCACTGTTTTAGTTCTTTATTCTCTCCCTCCAAGAAATTCTTTTGCGTGGTTTTACTATCTTGGACATCTTTTTCTGTTAGTCTTCTACGGAGTGGCTGCCAGCATTATCTAACTAAAACAAAGTAAATCATCTGGAGTATCTTGATCTGGTCGCACTTCACCAAGTGTGACTCTGCACTCTTAAAATTCCAGTCATCCTCCCTGGTATGTTTACTGAGCTCCTACAATGTGCCAACTTGTCTTAGTGCTGGGGAAGTGCAAAAAAATAGGTTAGACTTTCTGACTTTGTGCCACTTATATTCCTCTGAGACCTTGAGAGAATTCTAGCTTTTCTGTGTTTATTCTCAGTGTCATAAACTTTATGCTGAAACTCTGGATTTCAATCAAAGCTTAACAGCAGGTAAAGACTAAGAAAAGAGGAGATATAAATTATTTTCGTATCTCTAAACACAGGGGAGTCAAGTACTTCTTCCTGGAGGCAGAGGACTCATAAGAGAAGATCTTCTTCTCCACTTTGACCACCAGTTCCATGAGTTATGGTCACAGACTTTGTGCTGAACTCTGTGTCCTGAACAAGAAATCTTCAGCCAGTTAGATCTATCTTCAAGAAAATAGTGGTGTGACTTCTTGCACCATTGCTTGCCAATATTTAATTATAAAACAGTTTGCTAAATGTGACCTATAGGCTGAATCTAGTTCTATTTGATTGGGTAAGATGATTTATTAAGATGAGACAATATTTTAGAATTAGGCCATGTCATGATGCTCTTATTTTTTGCTTCTTATTAAAATTTAGAAGGCCTGTAAACACTGGATGTACATTTTCAGTTTGGTAATATTGATAATAGCCTGGCTATGACAAACATTGCTTCCTTGAGATGGGATATGTACTCTCCATTTCACCTGAGTTGTCTACTGCACTTATTTATGCTATTTACCTGGCCACTATACACATTTGAGTTTGCCACCACCGTAATTTCAGAGGACCATAATAATGAGATTCCCCATCTTTAATATGTCCACTCCCTTCATTTGCAACCTCTGTCCAAAATTTTCTATTTCTGGATGAAAGCTTTTACAATCGCCTCTTCTTTTATTGGCAAATAAACCATTACTCCCTTTCATATTCTTTGTTGTCAACATTGGGTTTGCTTATCCTTTACAGGCATAATGGAAGGATGCTTTCGGCCTATAAACAGTTGAGATTTAAGTTTCCTAAGGGAGATTATTATTTAGGAAAATGCTTACACTGGTAAAAATCTACCTTCCTTCAAGAGGAATAAAACAAAGCAAAATTGTATCTGCAACATTTGTACAGAGCTCCTGAAGAGCTGACTAACTTTTTTATACTGTGCTAGTATTTGCTTTTAGAGAAAATTTTGATTCCAAGAGAGTGGACATAGTTACACCTTTATCAGCCCCGAATAGTTCTTTTACTTTTTTGTCCTCTCTAAGGAGGGAAAGTGGAGGAGAGAATGAATTTTTTTTTTGTCCCTAAGGTACTTTATTTCATCCAGGGAATTGTGTCCATATAGTATTAATTTCTGGCCTAAAAGGAAACAAGTTTTACTTATGGTGAGTTAGAGACATTTAATTGTAATACCATGATGCCAACCCAATCCTTGTTAAAAAGAAATTAAGTAGATTTGTAGGTCATTTTCACCACATTACCATATAGGATTTGGTTTAAAGAAGCTATTGTGGGAAGAACTAGGGAGCAAAATATGTAATGGTGACCTGTTCCTCAAAATATGCATTGGAATCTCAATGTGAACATGTTTAGAATGAGGTATCTCACAAGCAGTTTTCAATTCAGACAAATAATGTATCAATCCCTTTGCCTTTGATACATTAACCCTATTCAGTCCACCATATCTGATATATATACCAGGTCAAATTCAGAGCTGAATTAGTTCTGGTCAAAGTTCTGATTAGCTGCGACAGTGGTGACTAAAAGCAACAGAAACTTCCTTTATTAGAAAAACAGTGATCAACCAATATGAGTTTACTGAGACAAAAATGTTGCCATATTTGTTGTTTTTGCAGGATTTTGAAGCGTTTGGAACATGAGTCTCTGCTATTCTAAAAATCACCCCTTATATTTTCTCAAGAGCTTATTTTTAAAAAAAGCACTCTAAGATATTTAAAAAAGAATTCACATTAATTTCTCCTTCTCATTGTTCTGAGTATGTGTTTGAAGAAGGTTAAGGGTGAAGGCATGTATGTCCTTAGTTTTTCATTTTTTTGTTTCATTATACTTACATACATAAAATATATTATTAATTCTAAATATACACCTTATGTTAACATATTTATATGTATTTATTTGTGAAGTATAGAGCTTTATTTTCAAGCCCACACAATTTAAGGTATATAATATTCCTGTCGTTCAAGTGAGTTTCACAATTCCCCTTTCCAACACACTCTACTCTTCTAATTTCTGTCATCACAGCTTAGATTTACTTTATCTTTTTAGGATCATATACATGTAACAATATATCATATATTCTCATGTCTAGCTTATTTCACTCGAAATGATGTTTATAAGATTTTTGTTCATGCTGTTGTGTGAATCACTAATTTGCTATTTTTATTACATAAAAATCATATAGACATATAATAAATATGGTTTATGTAATAATATTGGTGGCATACTATTCCATTGCATAATATGGAATCCATTGTGTGAATATTCTATAAATTTTATATCCATTCTCCCAATAATGGCCATTTTTTTTCCATTTGTGGCTAGTATGACCAAAGTTGCTATGAAAATTCTTTGCATCTTCTTTATGGAAGTAGTAGGTTTTCAATTCTTCTGGGTAAATTTCTATGGTTATAGTTACTGGAAGACTGCATTACAGTAGCTGGGTGATAGGGGAGGTATATGTTTAACTTTAAAAGAAACTGCCAAAGATTTTTATAAAGAGGATGTACCATTTTACATTCCCATAAGGATGATGTGATAATTCCAATTGCTCTGCATACTCTCTAATACTTGGAATTGTCAGTTTTATTGGTTTGTTTTCAGTGTAAGTACTATACATAGTATAAAATGGTACATTCTAGTAATTTTAATCAGCACTTCTTTGAGATGAATAATCATATTAAGCAATGCTTTATGTGATTATTGGCTATTTATATATCTCCCTTTGTGAGAATCTGTTGAAGATTTTTTACTATATTTTACTTGTACTCTTTGTCTTACTGAGCTTCATGATTTCTTTGTGTGTTTTAACAGATCAATCGAGCAATTGTTCAATAGAATTCTTGTGTCAAATGTAAGTTTGGTTAATGTTTCTTCCACGTATTGCCTATATATCAAATATGTTCTTAACTATGCCTTTTATTTCCATTTTTTTATTGTGGCAAAATATACACAACATAAAATGTACCATCGTAACCATTTTAAAACACACACTTAAGTAGTATTAAATGCATTCATACTACTGTGCAACCATCACCACCATCCATCTCCATAACTCTTTACATCTTGAAAAAGTAAAAGCCTATACCAGTTAAACAATAATTCCCCCACGCTCTCCACTCCCACAGCCCTGGAAACCACCATTTTACTTTGTCTTTATAATTTTCACTATTCTACCTCTTATAATTGGAATCATACAATATTTCTTTTTGTGACTGGCTTGTTTTACTTAGTATAATATCCTCAAGATTCATCCATGTTGTCACATATGTCAGAATTTCCTTCCTTTTTAAAACTGAATACTATTCTATTGTGCATATGTACTACATGATATTTATCCACGTATTGATGGACACTTGAGTTACTTGCACTTTTTAGCTATTGTGTTGTGAATAATGCTGCTATAAAAATGAGTGTACAAATATTTCTTTGAGACACTGCTTTCAGTTTTGGGGGGTGTATGCCCACAACTGAGATTGCTGATTCATGCAGTAATTCTATTTTTAATTTTTTGAGAAACCACTATACTGTTTTTCATGGCAGATGTATCATTTTACATTCCTACCAAAAGTGCAAAAGGGTCCCACATTCTCTACATCACTTGTTATTTCCTGGATTTTTTGATAGTACCTAATTTGTAGCCTAACATATGATCTATCGTAGAAAATATCCCATGTGCACATGAGAAGAATGTGTATGCTATGTTGCTGGATAAAATGGTCTGTATGTTTGTCAGATGTAGCTATTTTATTGTGTTGGTTAAGTTTTCTATCGCCTTAATTATCTTCTATGTGGTTGTTCTAGTCATTATTGAAAATGGAGAATTAAAGCCTCCAACTATGATTATAGAACTATTTCTCCCTTCAATTGTGTCAGTTCTTGCTTCATATATTTTGATGATTTGTCATTAGATGTATAATTGTTTATAATTTTTATCTTATTTCTATGTTAAGACTTTTATCAGTATATAATGCCTTTATTTATCTCTTGAAAATTTTTTTGATTTAAAATACATTTGTCTGATATTAATTAGTACAGCCAACCTTGTTTTCTTTTGTTTACTATTTGCGTGGACTATCTTTTTTCTTCCTTTCACTTTCAATTTATTTGTGTCATGAATCTAAAGCAAGTCTCTTATGGGCAGTATATGGTTGAATTATGTGTTTTTATCCATTCTGCCAATCTGTCTTTTAATTGGACGGTCTAATCCATTTACAATTGAAATAATTGTTGATACAGAGAGAATTCCTTCTGCCATTTTGCTATTTATTCTCAGCATGGCATTTTTGTCTTATAATTTTCTGCATTACTATCTTCTTTTATGTTTCATTGATTTTTTTAGTGAAATGTTTAACTTCCTTTCTCATTTCTTTTTGCATATATTCTATACCTATTTTCTTTGTGGTTACCATAGGGATTACATTTAACCTACTAAAGTTATACAACTTTAATTTGAATTTATAGCAGCTTAATTTCAATAACAGACAAAGATTCTGCTCCTTAACACCTCTGTTTCCACCTGTTTCAGTTGTTGATGTCGCAAAATTACATCTTTAGGAATTGAGTACCCCAAAATGTAAACTAAGAAGTCTTTCAAAGCTTTAATTTCATAAATGATGAGTAAAACAAAATGTAGAGCTTTAAATCAAAGTTGCAGTCATACTAGCTTTTAGACTAATAATTTTATAAACTGTATTAGTTTCTTAAATCATGTAGAAAACAAAGGATGGAATTACAAACCATGGTTACAATAGTAGTAGCTTTTATAATTGCCCATGTATTTATTTTCCCTTATTAAGATCTTTATTTCTTCATTTGGTTTTGAGTTAATGTATAGAGTCCTTTCACTTTACCTTGTAGGACTCCATAAGCATTTCTTCAGGGCAGGTCTAGTGGTAACAACTCCCCTACCTTTGGTTTGTTTATATTGGGAATGTCTTGATTTCTCCCTTGTTTTTTAAGGACAGTTTACCGGGTATGGCACTATTGGTTGACAGATTTTTTTTTTTTTTAGTCTTTTAATATATCAACCCCACTACTGTCTGGCCTTCAAAGTTTATGATGAGTGAGGATTCCTCATGAGGAGTCGCTTCTCTCTTGATGCTTTCAAGATTCTCTCTGTCTTTGCCTTTCAAAGTTTGATTACATGTGTCTCAGTTTGGGTTTCTTTGTCTTCATTTTACTTGGAATTTGTTAAGCTTCTTAATGTTTATGTTCATGCTTTTCATCAAATGTGGAAATTTTTCAGCCATTATTTTTCAAATATACTCTTTTCTCCTTTCTCTATCTTCTTCTGAGACTTATGCAAAGCATGTGTTGTTCCACTTGATGATGTCCCACAGGTCTCTTCAGCTCTTTTTACTTTTCTTCAGTCTTTTTCTTTTCCCTTCTTTTTACTCCATAATTTCTATTTTCCTATATTCAAGCCCACTGAATTTTTTTCTTCTGCCTGCTCAAATCTGCCTTTGAATTTCTCTAGACAATTTTTATTTCTGTTATTGTACTTTACAGTTCCAGAATATTTTTTATTCCTTTTTAGATTTTCTGTCGCTATTTATTTTTATTTTTTATTTAAATAATTTTAGGGCATACAAGTTGAATTCCATTACGTGTCTAATTGTATAGTGGTGAAATCTGGGAGTTTTGTGTACTCAACACTTGGATAGTGTACATTGTACCGAATAGGTAATTTCTATCTCCTTATTGATATTTCTATGTTGTTCATACGTTTTCTTGACTTTCTCTACATCTTTCTCTTGTTCTTTGAGAATATTTGATACAATTTTTTTAAAGTGTTTGTCTCGTAGATCTGCCACCAGCTAATTTTCAGGGACAGCATATGTTGATTTTTTCCCCCTTTCAATGGGCTATGTTTTCCTGTTTCCTTCTTTCACTATGCCTTGCCTTGTGATGTTTGTTTAAAAATGGACATTTAAATCTAATAATGTGATAAATCTGAAAATCAAATTCTCCCATATCACCAGGTTTTGCAGTTTTTATTATATTTTTGTGTACTATTATTTTAATTTTTGTTAGAGGCTGACTCTTGCTGAGAATGAGCCTAAGGTGTAAAATAATTTAAGGTCTTTTCATGCCTTTTCTAAGCCTGTGTCTTTCCCTGAGTATGTACAATCATTTTCTGATTTTGACATTTGAGTTTCCACTTCTTGCCAATTATGAGTAGCACTACTATGAATATTTATGTACAATATTTTGTGTGTATTTCTGCTTTCAATTTCCTTTTGCGTATACCTAAGAATGGAATTTCAGTGTCATATGGTAGTCTTACTCATCTTGGCTATAGGAACCACTATCCACACAGTGATCCAAGTAAACAATGTGGAAACTATGCTTGATAGCTCTCTTACTCTCACTCTCCTTGTTCAGTGCCCAGTCCTTTCTAATTTAAAAGTCCATCTTAAATATGTCTTTTTTCTCCACTGTCATCATTTTAGTTGAAATTGTTGCCATCTCTTTCCTGAATTGCTGTAGAGATATTCTCAGTCTCCTTACTTTCATTATTTTTTGTTTATTTCAGCATACTATGGGGATATAGATATTACATAGGTTACATATTTTGCCTTTTCCCCACCTGAGTCAGAGCTTCAAGTGTGTCCATCCCCCAGATGGTGTGCACCGCACCCATTAGGTGTGAATATACCCATCCCCTTCTTCCTCCTCCCACCTGCCCAATACCAAATGAATGTTACTGCTATGTGTGCACAGAAATGCTGATCAGTTAATACCAGTTTAATGGTGAGTACATGTGGTGCTTCTTTTTCATTGTTATGATACTTCACTTAGTAGAATAGGCTCAGCCTTGTCCTTTCCTAAGAAATTCTTCACAGAATTATCTTATAGGAAAAACAGATCTTATAACTCCCTACGTAAAATAATTCAATAGCTTTCACTTTTCTTAGGATAAGATCAAATTTATCCTGACTTTCAAGATCTTACATAATCTGCCCCATCTCTGACTTGTATCTCAATTTTATATCAAACCATTATCTCTTTATCATACAACTCTATATGCAATGCTTTTAAACAAGCCCTTATTTATTTCTCAAACGTGTATACCATTTATATTTGGGACAATGTTCATCATGTATCCTCTACAAAAATGTCCTTACCCCAGATTTGCACATGGCCATTTCTTTCTCTTTAGGTCTCTTTTTTCTCTTCAAGAGGACCTCTTTGCAATGAAGTATCCCACAGTTATTTTACTATGCTATTTTTTTGTTTGTTTGTTATCTTCTCAGACATTACCTTAATTTGCAATTATCTCATTTATTATTTTGGTTGTTGGTTGTCTTCTCTGGAGAACAAAGTTCCAGGGTTTTTGCCTGTATCATCAGTCTCAAATATAAAAGAGATGCTGGAAACATGTTTGTTAAAAAAAAAATAATTAAATGAGATTGAGGAATTGATTCTTCAGTAAAGTCAGAGTGAATAAAAACAACTGAGCATGGATTAATATAATATGAACAAATGTTCGCATTTATGGAGCAAGATTGTATTTTCTGTTAAACTCGGAAGTCACAGGGCAACTACCTTGGTGTAGCTGAGTGATAAGTAGATAAGAGAAAACTGTTATATGAAATATAAAATAAAGTTTAAGTTATGATCAAATCATAATTGAGAAATTACAACTGACATTTGAGAAGAATTAATCTCTAGCATATTATCTAATTAATAAATCACAGTTTAAAGGATTAAAGGGACCATAGTTATGTAATTAAGTATATACTGAAATCTTTAGATAATAAAAATGTAATATTTCCTGGGAGGAAGTAGAAGAGAAATAACATTGAACTGGAAGAGTTTCTTATAAATCCATTTGGATTATAGCAAAGTGATCATCTAGAGATTAGAATGATTTAGAAATTCCATAAGGATTGTACAGATTATGATTTTGTTAACCTTACAGCCTGTTTATTTAATTTAATCATCATCTTTAGAAAAATATTTTCTTAAATTTGATGATTATCTTCAAATGGCCTTTTTTTAGAGCATACCATTATTTTCTTATAATGACACATTGTTTAATTTTCCTAGAAAATAGTACCCTCACACTTTCTTGAAATTTATGAACATTCTACTTCTATAAGGAGACTTTCTGGATAATTATGTATAATCAGTGCCAACCTACTTAGTTGAACAGCAAGGATTTTATCAGATAACTAAAGCCAAAATATATTAATTTGATCAGGTAAGAATAATACATAAACATATTATTTAATATTCTAGCCCTATAAATCATAGATTAGGATTTAATTCATATTAAATGGACTATGATGGAGTTAGATAAGATTACATTATCACTGAAAACATTGGCTTTGTATTTAGATATAATAAGGATGTAATAGGAAATTTATATTTCCTGTAATTTTATCTGCTTTTCCCAGTAATAAATATTTTATAACATGCATTTATGTTTCAAATAAGTTAGAATAAATTGTCATTATTAAGATAAGGGAAAAAATCGAATTCTACATGAGTACAGAGATTTTTGTGTTTAGTCACAAATATATTTCCAGAATTCAAGACAGTGTTTGGCACATTAGAAGTGCTCAGTAAATATTTAAGTTATTGTATGTTTTAAAGTAACTAAAAGCAATTGCAAAGTTGTAAAAACAACCCAAGTGCCCATCAATACGTGAGTGGATTAATAAAATGTGGTATATGTATACCACATTTCATCTATAAGAAATAATGGTGATATAGCACCTCTTGTATTTTCCTGGATAGGGCTGAAACCCATTCTACTAAGTGAACTATCCCAAGAATGGATAGGCAGGCACCACATGTACTCGCCAGCAAATCGGTATTAGCTGATCAACACCTAAGTGGACACATAGGAACAACATTTATCGGGTGTCGGGCAGACGGGAGAGGGTAGGAGGGGATGGGTATATACGTACATATTGAGTGTGATGTGCACCGTCTGGGGGATGGTCAGGCTTGAGGCTCTGACTGGAGGGGGGAGGGGGGCAAGGGCAATGTACATAACGTTAACATTTGTACCCCCATAATATGCTGAAATAAAAAAAAAAACTGGAGGAATCACATTACCTGAATTCAAATTATACTATAGAGCTGCAGTAACCAAGACAGCATAGTACTAGCATAAAATCAGACTCATAGATCAATGGAACAGAATAGAGAACCCAGAAATAAATCCATTCATCTGCAGTGAAATTATCTTTGACAAAGGTGCCAAGAACATATAGTGGGGAAAGGACAGTCTGTTCAATAAATGGTGAATATCCATATGCAGAAGAATGAAACTAGATTCTTATCTCTCACCATATACATAAATCAATTCAAGGTGGATTAAAGACTTAAATAAAAGACACTAAACTGTGAAACTCCCAAAAGAAAACCTTGGGAAATGCTTTAAGTTCCCATATATAATTTAAATAAATGAAAATTCACTATCAGGGCTCAAAAGTAGATTAGAGCTGGCAGAAGAAACAATAATCATCTTGAATATAGAGTGATAGAGATTATGTCATTGAAACAACAGAAAGAAAATAAAAGTCAAATAAAGAGAGCCTCAGAGAATGTGGAACACCATTAAGTACATCAGCATACATATATGGGAATACTGAAAGGAGAGGAGAGAGAGAATGGATCAGAAACAATGTTTAAATAATGGCTGAAAAGTTTTCATATTATTGAAAAACAATAACCTACACATCCAGGAAGCTCAATCAATTTCAAGTAAAATAAATACAAATATTGACCATTGGAAATATCACAGTGAAAATTATGGAAGTCAAAAGCAAGGGGAAAGTCTTGAAAGCAATGAGAGAAAAATGGCTCATGACATAGAGGAGAACCCCAATAAGATTAACAGTTGACTTTTCAGCAGAAACATGGAGACCAGAATACAATGGGAAAACATATTTTAAGAGTTCAAAGGAAAAAAACTGATTCAACCAAGAGTCCTGAATCCAGCAAAGCTATATTTCAAAAATGAAGGCAAAGACTTCCCTAGATTTTTAAAATTATTTAGTTTTCCCAGATTTTTTTTAAATGAGAGAATTTATTGTTGGCAAACCCTCCTTACAAGAGGAATTCCAGATGTTCTTATAAGAAGAGGAGATTAGCACCCAGACACACACACAAAAGGAATTCTAAATACTAAAAGTTCTTCAGGCTGAAAACAAGTGACCGTAGACTGTAATTAGAGTCAATATGTAAAAACAAAAAACCTAGAAATAATCTAGTCAGGAAAAGATAATAAAACAGAGTAAAAAAGAAAGAGGAAAGACTTCATGACATTTGGGACAACATAAAGCAGCCAAATATTTAAATTATTGTAGTCTTCAAGAGTGGAGAGAAAATGAACAGTTTAGAAAACCTATTTAATGAAATAGTAAACACTCAGATTAAAACACTGAAATTCTAGCATGAGAATAAGAAATCCAGATACAGGTGGTTCAAAGATCCCCATAAGGGTACAATGCAAAAGATCTCCATCACATATCATAGTCAAATAGACTAAAGTCAAAACAATAGAGAAGATACTAAAAACTGCACGAGAAAACTGTCTAGTTACCTATAAAGGAACCCCCATCAGAATAACAGTGGATTTCCTAGCAGGAACCTTTCAGGCCAGGAGAGAATGAAATTACATATTTTAAATGCTGAAAGAAAAAGACTGATAACCAAAGATATATCCAGCAAAATTATTCTTCAGAAATGAAGGAGAAATAAAGTCTTTCTTAGGTAAGCAAACGCTGAGGAAATTCATCACCAGTAGATCAACTCTATAAGAAATGCTCAAGACAGTCCTAAACTTGGAAACAAAATGATGATATTTACTATAATGAAAACACATGATAGTATCATACTCATCAGTAAATCTAACACACAAATGAGAATGAGAAAAGTCTCAAATGTTACCACTATATTATACCACCAAATCACAATTACAGACAGCAAGAGAAAAAGAAAAGAACACAAAACATACCAAAAAAAAGAGAGAGAAAAATTAAACATGACAGTAAAAAAACCTCACAAATCGATAATAACTTTGAATATAAATTGATTAAATTCTACACTAAAGGATACAAAGTGGCTTAATGTATAAAGAAACATGATTCATCTACGAGAAACACACTTTACCTGTGAAGACACATATAGACTCAAAGTAAAGGGATGGAGAAAGATATTCCACACAAATGTAAACCAAAAGTGAGCATGAGCATACTTATATCATATAAAACAAGCTTTAAATCAAAAACAGTAAAAAAAAAGTCACTATATAATGATAAAGACATCAACCTAGCAAGAGGATATAACAAATCTAAATATATATTTACCAAACACAAGTGGAACACCTAGATTCATAAAGCAAATATTACTAGACATACAGAGAGAAACAGACTTAAATACAATAATGTGGGGGATTTAAACACCCCACTATCAGGAATAGACAGATCATATAGATAGAAAATCAACAAAGAAATATTGGATTTAAACTGGACTCTATACCAAAGGGACCTAACAGACATTTACAGAATTTTTTTTTTATTTCAGGCTATTATGAGAGTACAAACATTTTGGTTACATTTTATGTTTTTGCCTCACCGAAGTGAGGATTAGAGGCATGCCCTCCACCTCTACAATGCTCATTACATCCATTAGTTGTGAGGTTACCCCTCCAAAAACCCCTAAACCCTGGAGAATACTACTGTGTGAGCACCATAGTGTTGATCAGTCAGTGCCAATTTGATGGTGAGTATATGTGGAGCCTGTTCTTCCAATCTTGTGATACTTCACTTTGGATAATGGGCTCAAGCTCTACCAGGAAAATATAAGAGGTGCTAGATCACTGTCATTTCTTATTATTGAGTAGTATTCCATTGTATACATATAACAAATTTTAATAATCCACTCATGAGTTGACAGGCACTTGGGTTGTTTCCACATTCTTGAAATACTGAACTGTGCTGCCATAAACATTCAGGTGCAGATGTCTTTATTATAGAACGTCTTTTGCTCTTTTGGGTAGATGCCCAATAGTGCAATTGCTGGATTGAGTGGTATTTCTATTTTTAGCTCTTTGAGGTATCTCCAAATTTTTTTCCGCGGAGCTTGCACTAATTTGCAGTCCCACCAGCAGTGTAAAACTGTTCCTGTCTCTCCACATCCTCACCAGCATTTGTTGTTTTGGGATATTTTGATAAAGGCCAATCTCACTGGGGTTAGGTGGTATCTCATTGTGGTTTTGATTTGCATTTCTCTAATGATTAGGGATGTTGAGCATTTTTAAATATGTTTACTGGCCATTATGCTGTCTTCTTTTGAAAAATTTCTCTTCATTTCCTTTGCCCATTTATTGACGGGGTTGTTTGATTTTTTCTTGTTTATTTTTTTTTAAATTCTAGATAGATTCTTGTTATCAGCCCTTTATCGGATGTATAGAAAGCAAATATTTTCTCCCATTCTGGAGGCTGCCTATTTGTTCTAATGATAGTTTCCTTGGCTGTGCAAAACCTTTCTAATTTGATCAGATCCCATTTATTTATTTTTGTTGCTGCTGTGATGGCTTTGGGGGTCTTCTTCAAAAATTTTTTACCTAGGCTGATGTCTGAAAGGGTCTTCTCAACATCTTCTTCTAGAATTCTTAAGGTTTCATGCCTTAGGCTTAAATCTGTTATCCATCTTTAATTGATTTTTGTGAGAGGTGAGAGGTGGGGATCCAGTTTCAATCTTCTGCATGTAGCTATCCAGTTTTCCCAGCACCACTTATTGAAAAGATTCTTTTTCTCAGTGTATATTTTTGTCTGTTTTGTCAAATATTAGATTACTATATCATAACAATATCATACTGAATCAGGAAAAATTGAAACCATTCCCACTTAGAACTGGAACCAAACAAGGTTGCCCACTATCCCCACTTCTATTCAACATAGTGCTTGAAGTCCTTGCTAGAACAATTAGACAAGAGAGGGTTATTAAGAGTGTACAAATGGGGGCAGATGAGATCATCCGCTCTTTGCTGATGATATGATATTATATCTAGAAAACCCCAAGGATTCAACCAAGAGATTCCTAGAGTTCATAAATTAATTCAGTAAAGTCTCAGGATACAAAATCAATACACACAAAACAGAGGTATTCATACATACCAGTAACAGTCAAGCTGAAATTCAAATAAAAATGCAATACCTTTTACAGTAGCCTCAAAGAAAATTAAATATCTAGGAATATATTTAACAAAAGATGTGAGAGACATATATAGGGGGAGCTATGAAACACTAAGAAAAGAAATTGTAGAAGATGTAAACAGATTTAAAAATCTACCTTACTCATTAATTGGCAGACTCAATATTGTTAAAAAATAAAGTCCATACTACCTAAAGTGATCCACAGAATTAATTCAATCCCTATCAAAGTACCATCATTGTTCTTTACAGATCTAGAAAAAGTAATTCTATGCTTTGTATGGAACCAGAGAAGACCTCATATAGCCAAAGGAATCTTAAGTACAAAGAACGAAGTGGGAGGTATCAGTCTGCCAGACTTCAAGCTTTACTACAAGGCTATAGTAATTAAAACAGCATGATCCTTGCACAAGAACAGAGATGTAAACCTTTGGAACAGGACTGAGAATCCAGAGATGAAACCATCTGCAGAATATTTTTTTTTAACAGCTGCAGAATATACGTTCTTCTCATCAGCACATGGAACATTCTCTGGGATAAACCATATGTTAGGTAACAAAACAAGACTCAACAAATTTTTAAAAATCGAAATAATGTCAAGTATCTTCTCAGACCACAATGAAATAAAAGTGGAAATCAACAAGAGAAACTTTGAAAACTATACAAATACATATAAATTAAATGACATGCGCCTAAATGACCATTGAGTCAATGGAGAAATTAAGATGGAAATCAGAAAATTTATTGAAATGAATGAAAATGGAAACACAGCATACCAAAACTTGTAGGATATAGCAAAAGAAGTGCTAAGAGGGAATTTTATAGCAACAAATGGCTACATCAAAAAGTAGCAATATTTCAAATAAGCAACCTAACAATGCACATTAGGGAACTGGAAAAGCAAGAACAAACCAAACCCAAGATTAGCAGGAGGAAAGAAATAATAAAAGTCAGACCATAACTTAAAGAAATAAGGGATTAAAAAGAAATACAAAGGATCAACAAAACCAAAATTTGGTTCTTTTAAAAGATAAACAAAGTTTATAAACCACTGGCTTGATTAACAAAGAAAATAACAGAGAAGACCCAAATAAATAAAACCAGAAAGGGAAAAGGAGATGTTACAACTGATACCACAGAAATACAGAAGATAATCAGAGACTATTATGAACAACAATATATTAACAAACTGGAAAACCTAGAGGAAATGGATAAATTCCTGGAAACATAAAACCTATCAAGATTGAATTTGGAATGTAGAAAATCTAAACAGACCAATAATGAGTAGTTGAGATTGTATCAGTAATAAAAAGTCTCCAAAAAAGTAAAATACAGGACCAAATGGATTCACAGCCAAGTTCAATGAAATGTATAAAGAAGAAATAATATGAATCCTTCTGAAACTGTTCCAAAAATTGAAGAGGAAAGATCTCTCCTTAACTCACTCTATGAGTCCAGCATTACCCTGATAACCAAACAAGACAAGAAGACTATAAGAAAAAAAAGTTAACAGGCTGATATCCCTGATGAACACAGATGCAAAAATCCTGAAAAAAAAAATACTAGCAAAAGAATCCAACAGCACAAGAACATAATACACTACAACCAAGTGGGATTTATACCTGGAACGTAAGGGTGGTTCAAAATACATAAATCAATAAGTATGATATAGCACATCAACAGAATGAAGGACAAAAAACATATGATCATCTCAATAAATGAAGAAAAGGCACTTGATAAAATTCAGTATCCCTTCATGATAAAAAGTCTTAACAAAGTAAACATAGAAGGAACTTACCTCAAAATAATAAGTACCATATATGACAAACCCACAGCTAACATTATACTCAATGAGGAGAAGCTGAAAGCCTTTCCTCTAAGATCTGGAACGAGACAAGAATGCCTGCTTTCACCACATAGTACTAGAAGTCCTAGCCACAGCAATAACACAAGAGAAAGAAATGACATGTGTCCAAATTGGAAAGAAACCAAACCGTCCTCTTTGTTAATGACATGATCTTATATTTAGAAAAGTCTAAACGCTCTACCAAAAAAGTCTTACATTTAATAAATAAATTCATTAAAGTTGCAGGACTCAAAATCAACATACAAAAATCACATCATCTGACGATGGAAGGGCAAAGAGAGGGTGAGAAGGGAGCCAACTTCTCCTTTTATAAGGAACCCACTCCAGAGATAACAACATAAATCCATTCATGAAGCATATCTCTCATGGTATAATCACTTCTTAAAGGTCTCACTTTTTAACACTGTTGGACTGGTAATTAAGTTTTCAACATATGCTTTTTGGAAGACACATTCAAATCATAGCAGATGACTATAATCACAAAGATAATAACAAGTGGGAGCAAATGGAAAATTAGAAACTTCATAAATTGCTAATAGAAATGTAGCATGGTGCAGCTGCTTTGGAAAACAGTTTGGCCATTCCTCAAAATGTTAAACATACAGTTACCACAGGAACCAAATTATGTCCCCTTAAAATTCATATGTTAAATCCCTAAGCCCCAATGTGACTGTGTTTGGAGACAGGCCCTTTAAGGAGATAATTAAGAGTAAGTGAAGTTATAAGAGTGGGGCCCTAATCCCATAGGTCTGATGTACTTACAAAAAGAGGAAGAAACACCAGAGCTTGCTCTCTCCACGTGTCCACAAAGAAAGGTAATGTGAATACATACTGAGAAGGCAGCCATCTCCAAGCCAGGTAGAGAAGCCTCATGATAATTCAACTCTACTTACACCTTGATCTTGGACTTCCAACCTCCAGAATGTGCGAAAATAAAAGTCTGTGGTTTAGTCACCCAGTTTGTGGTATTTTATTATGGCAGCCCTACCAAACTAATACATCATATGACCTAGCAATTCCACTCCTAGGAATGGATATGCCCAAGAGAAATGAAATATGTCTACAATGATCACAGAAAACTGTGTTCAGGAGTGCTCACAGTGGCATTAAATAAAATGTGATATATACATGCAACAGAATATTATTCAGAAATAAAAAGGAATGAAGTACTGATGCAGGCTACAACATGAATTAATCTTGAAAATATTATGCTAAGAAAAAAAAGCTTGTCACAAAAGATCACACATGGTATTGAGTCTATATAAGGTGTTCAGAATAGGCAAATCTTTAAAAATTTAGAAAAAATAAAAAAAGAAAAGGAAAATCTATAGGGGCAGAAAGTGACAACAAATATATAAGAGATTTACTTTTTTGGACGAGGGAGTGAAAATGTTATAAAATTAGATTGTAGTTATGGTTATACACCATGTAAATATAACAAAATAATTGATGCTTATAAAGGCTGAATTTATGGTATACAAATTTTATGCCAATAGAATGTTTAAAAAGATATAATTCAAAGTTAACTATAAGAAAAATGGAGCAGCTATATAAATGTCAGACAAAATAGGTTTCAGGATGAGAAATAATGAGAGAAAAAGTGAGTTGTTTCGTCATGAACAGAGTCAATTCATCAAGCTAACATGTTAATCCTAAAAGTGATTCACCATGGATAAAGCAAAACCTGAGATGATGAAAAAAATGACCATTCCCTATTAGAGTTTAAAATTTCAGCACTCTTTTTTAGTATATAATTGGACATTGAAAATCAGTAAAGATGGATATAAGACCACTATCAATCAACTTGACTTAATTGACATTTGTGGAACATGACACCCAACAGTAGCAGAATGCACATTATATTCAAGTGCTCATGGAGCACTATTTTGTACATTTGTGTTTTCTCCCTTCATTGATAAAGATAGCTAGTGAAGTACCTATGTAGTTAGTATTTTCATAAAAACAAGCTTTTCAATTATTAATTACATCTATTGATTTTTAAAATTCTCTTCATTAACTTCTGCTTTGATTCTTATTTCTTTCTTTCTTATTCTTTCTTTTGGCTTACTTTGTTTTAGTATCTGTTTATTTAGTATTTTAAGATAAAATTTAATCCCTTCATTTTTCTATTTTTTAATTTAATTTAATTTAATTAATTTATTTTTGAGACAGAGTTTCACACTGCTGCCCAGTCTAGAGTACCATCATAGCTCACTGCAGCCTCCAACTCCTGGGCTCAAGTGATCTTTCTGCCTCAGCCTCCTAAGTAGCTGGGACTCCAGGTACACACCACCACACCTGGCTAATTTTAAAGTTTTTTATAGAGACAGGGTCTTGCTATTTCCCAGGCTGATCTTGAACTCTTGGTCTCAAGCAATCCTCCTGCCTCAGCCTCCCAAAGTGCTAGGATTACAGGTGTATGCCACCATGGCTGGCCTTATTTTTAAAAGCTATAAAAATGTTTAGAGCAATGTATTTTCTTCCAGAACTGGTTTAAATGCATATTATAGTTACCTCATATATTGTGTTTTCATTGTCATATTTTAAAATTTCAATAAGTTTAAGGGGATACTTAATTTTTTGATTTTTTTGATACATAGATGTGATTTTTTGATACATAGATGAAATGAATAGTGGTGAAGTCAGGGCTTTTAGTGCACCCATCACCCAAATGTACCTGACAGGTAATATTTGATCCCTCAGCCCTATTCCACCTTCCCCCCTTGTGAGTCTCCAAAGTCCATTATACCACTCTATATGACTATGTATACCCATCATTTAGCTCTCACTTATAAGTAAGTACATGCAATATTTTTTTCTATTCCTAAAATACTTCATTTCGGATTATGACTTCCAATTCCATCCAAGTTGCTGCAAAAGATGTTATTCCCTTCTTTTTTATGAATGAGTAGTATTCCATGCTATAAAATACCACATTTTCTTTATTCATTCATAAGTTGATGGTCACTTAGGTTGACTACATATCTTTGCAATTGTGAATTGTGCTGCAATAAGCATAGGAGTATAAGCCAGAAAAAAATTTAAACCACTTTGCAAATGACTAGGGGGTAGGGTCACATTCAAAATATTAGATCATGTAGAATTGTCTTTACATATTCTTCAAATTCTACTCTGGCTTCTATTCTAGGGCCTGTGTATATTAAAATTTATAATAAAAAAACTTTAGATACATGCTGAAAAAAATTAAACATATGAGTGCATCTGTCATTTTGATGTAATGACTTCTATTTCTTTGGTTAGTTACACATTAGTGAGATTGCTGGATTGACTGGTAGGTCTACTTTTAGTCCTTTGAGGAATCATTGTACTGTTTTCCATAGAAGTTGTACTAATTAACTATACATTCCTACCAACATTGTATAAGTGTTTCCTTGTTATTGCATCCATGCCAACATCTATTGCTTTTTGGCTTTCTAGTGGTGGCCATTCTGATAGGGTAGGTATCTACCCTGTGGATAGGTAACCACAAGGTGGTATCTCCTTGTGGTTTTAATTTGCATTTCCCTGATGATTAATGACTCTGAGCATTGTTTCATATGGTTATTGGCTATATGCATATCTTCTCATGTCATATTTTAAAGAATATGTATTTTCTGTATTTCCCCTTTTACTCAGGAGTTAATAGATATAAAACATTTCTCGATGGAAAAAACTTTATGTATTTGTTAGTAAAATCTATTTTTATTGTGTTATGATCAGAACATGTAGTTTTTATTATTTCTCTAAGTTACTAATTTTTATTTTTTTGATTCATTTTTTCTTTATTGAAGTATACCTTACATATCATGCTTTTACTCCATTGTAAGTGTACAATTAAATAATTTCCAGTGAATTTACCAAGATGTACAATTAATCACATAAATCAGTTTTAGAGGAATTCCTTTCCCCTATTGAGACCCCTAATTTTTATTTTTTACCTAATATAATGATCAATTTTTGTGACTATGCCATGGGCACTTGAGAGCATATATATTCTCTAGTATCAATCAAGTTCAATATATGATCATAAAATCTACCCTATTTTCATGTGGCTTAAATCTCCTATTTCTTTATTTTTGTCCACTTGATCATTCTTCTACCGATAATGGTATACTATTGCTTTTTTTAAAAAAAATATATAGTTTCAAAATTTTCCAGCTATATATACAAAAAACTTTCTACCCTACTTACTTCCTATTCTCCTCCAGGACATTAATTAGACATATTTGAGACCATTTCATACAATTTTAGCTCCCTGATTCTCTTTCTCATTTTCTGGGTGTTTGGATTTTGTTTGTTTGTTTGTTTGTTTTCTTAAAATTTGTGCTTAAGCTTGGATTAATCTTTTGGTTTGTATTAAAGGTCTCTGATCCTTTTTTCACAGGTATCTATTCCATCTAACGGAAATAAGATCCATCTAATGTCTTTTGTTTAACAATCTTATTGGCATATACTTCAAATATGATAAAATATACACATATAGAATGTACAAGTCAATGATTTTTTAGTAAGTTTATAGAGTTGTGCATCCATGACCATAATCCAGTTTTAGAAAATTGTCATCATCCCTAAAAGTTACCTCATCCCCATTTATAATCAATATATACTTTGTTCCCAAGCCCTAGTTCACCACTAACTAGCTTTCGGTCTATATGGATTTGCCTTATCCAGAAATTTTACATAAATGAAATCATACAATATATAGTTTTTTTCTGTTTCTTTTACTTTCACTTAGCATAATGTTTTTCAAGTTCATCCATGTTGTAAGCATGTATCAGCTCATTTAATAATTTTTGATTAAAGATACTATTTTATATCCTAGAATTCCCATTTGGTTTATTTTCATAATTTCCATTTTCTTTATGAATTTACCATTTATTAACACATTCTTGCCATCATCTTCTATTCATTGTTTATAATAGAATTTAATTTTTTTCTCTGCTTTCTAAAAATAGGTTGTGTGCCTGTTAGTTTATAAGGACTATGGATTTCATTTTCTTTGTTCATATTGTGTTACTTTTATTTTTGTGTATCAGACATTCTGAGTACAATGACAGAGAAGGATGACATTTTGTCTGCTTTTGTTATGTTTTAAGACAGAATTTGGAGGCTAGTGAGAAAGAAATTATGATTTAAATTTCAATAAAGGTCAAGTTGTTCTGAAACTGAATAATACATTTAATGTTATACCACCTATAGATCTCTAAGTGTCTGTTCCTCTGTGTGTATGTTTTATATACCAAAATAGTGTCTTGACTCATCAGATATCTTCATATCTGAGAGAATTCAATTAAAAATTTATTAATAACAGCTTTCTTGATATAGTTACAATCTTTAATAATAACTGTTGATAATTGTATGTAGTGGTTAATACTTTACATGTATTGTTCATACATATAATTATCTATTTCTTATTTTGAATCATTTCCTGTTAATATTTCTTACTCTTGCAAATGGTAGTGCATTAAACAACTCTAAGAAGATGTTGAAAAGTCAGCCAAATCAGGAAAATAACAAAAGTGTTCTTTCACTGGGAGATTTTTACACGGTTTCTGAAAGGAAATGTATTTTGTACAATAATAATGAATATTGAATAATAAAATACTCAGATATTTTGGTGTATTTGTATATTAATGAAGGCAAGTCTTCATGAAGTAGAATTGGCTAGCCTGGATGTGGATTATGTACAAATAATGTTACTCCAAGTCAGGTAAAAGAGCATAATGTTGGGTAATGATCCTATGAGTCTAATATGAACATATATATGCTTTGGATAGGAACTATAAGCCAATCTAATGGAAAAAATATTACATTGTAGATTTATGTCAAATACATCCTGACATAAATTAATAGTCTTTTAAATGATACAGTCGAAGTTCACAATTAACTCGTGATTTTTATTTCTATCATATTTAGTAATGTGTCATCATTGACAACTGTCCCACAGCAGTATCACTTTAAGTATTGCTCCAGATAGAAGGGTCCTGGGAATCTTCTGGAGTTGCCATTATAGCCAGCTTCACTTAAGTCAAGTCAAATATCCACCTGTGCTGTAATCTGCCATAGGCTGAATGCAGGTGACAAAGTTTTAGGGGCATTAGTGTGGTGTCAGTAAAGCTAATTTATCAGAAGTGGAATGTCTGGAACAAGGATAAGCACAAGTACCTGAGGATGTTGAGATGCAGCTGAGTGGCCATCTATTCTATTAAAACAGGACAAATAACCCTTTCAGAACTGGCACAATTGATGGCCTCCTCAATGATCTCACAATGTTACTATCATGTACCTTCCATTTTCACACTGCAGTGTATTATCATAAAATCATTTCATTGAATAAAACTTTAGAGTTCTGCATTCAAGAAATAACTGCTGTGTCACTTACGTGGATAGCTTGGTATAGAGGAAATTGCAGACTAAAGACTTCAGGGAGGAAACAAGTGAATAAATGAAATGACAAAGGTAATAAACGATCAACTCTGATGTTTATCACAAGGACTAGGATGCTGGGATGCCTGAATGATAAATAATTACAAGGAAACCAATGTTGCACTTTTTCTAATGAATTTGGTGTGTTTTTGACCTGATTCATTTTCTATCTGATGTTTTGTTACAGGTTAAAAATGAGAACAATGTGTTATGCTTCAGAAAGAGAGGTGAGCAACCACTTTGCTTTTTCTGAAATTCTTTTGTGTGTCCGTGGCTGGTGAAGTCCAAACTTCACGGTCTATGTGTTCATTACTTCATTGGCTTAAAGAGATTATTTTTACAGTAGATATATTTCCCCATGGATGTTTCTACCCTGTTCAAGGAATCTTCTTTTTTGTTTCTTCCCTTTGTTTAAATGTCTTTGTGAAGTAAGCTACATAATTTGAGGGACTCTCTTACAGATTTTCCATTTTGACTGTTTTGTGTTGAGAGAAAATAATCTTGTAGTGAAATTCAAGTGTCCTAAATATTGATTTTTTAATCTTTATCTGGCACATTCAGAACATAGATGTTTCTATTCATATTTGTACTGTAATCATAGCATACACTACTTTGCTACATCACTTATTCCTTAAATTTTGGGTTGATGTACAAGGTTTATTTAAATTATTCAAGTAGTTTTTTAAATCTAATTTTATTAGAACAATCCAAGGTCATTTGTTTCATGCTATGTGCATGAGAGTCCCATTATGCAGATACAAAACCAAACACCTAGTGTACATTTATTTTCTTCATTTGTAATGCATTAGATTAGCCTGCAGAAAATAAGCCTGGCCCTGGAAAATACTTATTTATTGGAAGCGTTATCGTCTGGATCGATGATGAGCAAAATTGTCTGAGGACGGTGATGCAC